>CM034153.1:167650151-167926951 GCA_019776745.2 Taxus chinensis
TTGGGACAAATTAGCATTTCCCAACCTCTTAATTCACCAACAACTGTCCCTATGGGTTGAAGGGTTTTAAAAAATACTCTTATGTGATTATTAAGAAAAAGGTGTTTGTTGCATATGGTACTTTGTTAGCCTATGTTTTTAAATTTGTCTTTCAGGTGAGGGTTTGAGTATGAGTATGAAGAGGTTTTTCATTTCCTCAACCACACATTTATTTGTGAGTGAGAGATTGGGTTTGATCTTGTGATGTAGAGTAGAGGAGAAATGATATGGTCAATCCTAAATGGAGCCACATAACCTCTCTCTCTCTCTTTCTATTTATTCAAGTTTTGGGACAATTTTGGGCGGTTACTTATTTTATTTGGAAGCTCTTCATTTTGGAAGGGGCTTTATCTTGGAGTGGTGTTGAGGTGGAGTTGGCTTGTGATTGCTTTGGCTTGATGACACGTTGGAGCTTTCTTGTGGATTGGACACTCTTGCCCAATGGCAAGCATGAAGGTTAGGTATTCCACCCATGTTGTATCATTTATATTTGTTGTGTAAATGAATGTGAATGGATGCTTTTGGATGTTTTTATTTTGGGAAATAGAATGAATTAAGGTTTGTGTCGTAGAAAATGGAATGGAAATATTCTGGTGGGAGGCCATAAATTATATTATTAGGTAATAGGAGGAGTTGGGTTGGGCGTGTCCCAACCTTGTTGATCAAGTTACAATTTGTTGCTTCTCTTGTTTATTTATATGAGGGAGAGCATAAGATTGAGGGCTGGCATACGATTTTTGTGTATATGTGCTTGGATTTCTTTGATACTTTAAGTGGACATCCAAACCATTAGGGGCGTAAGAGATACCATATTAATTTTCTATTTTTTGGCTGGGCATTGAAGACTTGTTCTTTGGGAACTTGCACGCTTGTTGTTGATTTGGTATTGTGTTTATTATGTGAATGGTTACGTGAGGCATTGTAGGAAGAATTATAAATTTTTCTTGGTTGTCTTATACTATACATCAGTGCTTCATGGGGGGGCTTGGGGCCAATGAGGAGGAAGGATTTTGCTCTCGTCATTGGCTTATTATTTTGGGTAGAGAGGTTTCCTACCTCCCCTATTTTTTTGTTTTTTTGGATTAGGAGCAGATTGGTGGAGCTCAAGTTAACATTGGCCTTAGAGAACTTTGAACAAAAGGAAATAAAGGATCCGACTTGTAATTTTTTTTCATGTTGTCTCCACTTAAGTGGAGGCCCTTGTGTAATTACATTTAAAGGTGTCTTTCATGTATTGTGTTTTGAAATATTGATTTGTATTAGCATTAAAAAATATTGTGTGTATATTGGGAAGTAAGGAAAAGCAAATGATATTGTACTATGAAACTATCCTCAATGTATATATGGTAGGTTCCCACTCCTCTTAGTGACATTTCTATGATTATGATGTTGCGCGTTAGTATAGCACTAGTTATGAACATTTATATCACAGTTTAGATATTGATAGATGGACATTGTTAGTTTGATTAGTAATTGATAGACAATGTGGATGTTAGAACTTCTGACATGCTTTCCCTGGCTGGATTATATACATGTTTACATATATCCAGTCTGTTGATGATGAGATTATTATTGGCCTACTGTATTTATTTTGATAATTATATGATGCTAGATGATCTTGTATTTGATTGTCATGATATTATTGCTCGTTGATTAAAAGTAAATTAATTGAGAATAATTTAAATGTGACAAAATGGCCCAAATTACTTTGTTTAGATGGTTTAGTTCCGGATTAGTTGATTATATGTATATGCTTGTGTTTTACTATTCGATGGCATTAATATGGCCACAAGGAAAGAAAGGGTATCGTCATGAATTTTACAGGTGTTCACAATACAATAAACAAAGGGGGATATGAGACTAATAGTGAAAGAATATGGAGTATGGTGATCAGGTCACCATGGCAAACACGTGTATTTGTACGTTGTATGTTCTTGTAGTTTGTTAGGAGGTCCCCATTAGGGGGTGACCTCTAAAGTGACCTTGGGAATGTTTGTAATTTTTATTGTTGATTTTATTTAATTGTGAGTTATTGTATTTTTATTTGCATGTGGATTCACTTTTATTAATTGTGTTTTCCACCCCTCTTAAGTTAATTTAAAAGTGTTTATCTAGTGATAATTGGGATGTGACAAAAGGAGGAAAATAAATGTGACTTGGTAGCCTTAATGTATGTTGGTTTGGAATGAATTTAATTTGTTTTGGGTTGTGTGTACTCAATCCTTCTGAGAAATTCAGATTTTGACCTTCTAGGCTATTTTGGAGACTTATGGGACAGCTAAGCTTGTCCCACACCTTTTAAAGTCACCCACCCACTTAGCCTATGATGTGAGGGACTTATTTAGGTCCTATTTTATGTTTTAATGAAGGAAAAGAGAAATTAATTGCACTTTTCTTACATACGTATTTAATTTTGTCCTTAAGGGGTGTGGGTTAGGTTGAGTGTATAAGAGGGTGGTCATTTCCCCAACCACAAATTTATTATAATTTTTGGTTTGGGTTTGAACCTTGGTGATGTGGGATGGAGAAGAAATGATTTGCCATCCTACATGGAACCACATCACCTTCCTCTCCCTCTTTTCTATTTATTAGAATTTTTGTGAAGTTTTGGGGGTTACTTTCTTTGTTTTTGGCTCTCTCATTTTTTGAACACTTTCTTTTTTCAGTGCTTGTTGGAGTTGAAGATTTCCTGGAATTGCTTGATCTTGGAGGATTTTGGAACTTTATTATGGAGTGGATTCTTGCTATGGAAAGGTAGGGTCTTCACCCTTAGTTTCTTCTCTTTTCTTGTGCGTTTATGTGTTGAATGAATGTGTTATTTCATGATGTTTTTAGGTAGTGAAATGTCCTTAGGATGTGTATGAGAAAGTGAAATGGGGATAATATTTATTGGGAGGCATAATATTTTCTCTTGGGTATTTAGAAGGGAGTGGGTTGGGTGCCCCACCGTGTTCTCATTTTGTTATTTTGTTTGTTTTGGGAGACATACGAGAGAGGGAAGCATAAGAGTGAGGGAGACATAAGATATTTTTATTTGTAGGGAGGCATAAGATATTTTTCGGGTGATTGATTTTTGACATTTTGAGGTGGGCACCCAAACTCTTGGGTGGCACAAGGGTATCCCCATATTCCATTATCTACTTGGCTTGTTTTAGATCCAATTTTTGTGAAGTATGTGTATAAAAATGAATGTTTTGTGGTTATTTTATCATGTGAATGTTTCTTGAAAGTAAATGTGGAAGCCTTGTCTTTTGGTGTCATGTTTGCCAAATATTCCATATTATCTCATTCTTGGGGCTTGGGGACCAATGATGAAGTATGCTTCACTTCCTCACTAGAGTATTGGGTGGGTGGAGATTCTTTCCTACTCCCCAATTTTTTGTTGTGTGTTTGATCTTGGAAGAAGGTGAGCTTAGATGATGAAGGCCTTCCTGTAGCATTTGGAGGGGGAAAAAACTCTTTTTTTTTATATTTTACCAGGTTGCCTGCATGTGTAAGGAAGGGCTGTATAAACTTGTATTTGTTTTAAAGAGAATTTTTAGTTGTTTTATTATAATAAAATGTTATCTTAGTTGATATTGTAAATGAAGAAAAAGTTGGAAAATCAATTTCATTACTTGCTGGAGTGAGTGACTATTACATGTTAAATTGAACCAAGTTCCTGGAAAATGATTATGTATCATGGATGAAGAAAAGACTTGAAATGTGATTGAAAATAAACAAATTTGTGTCATGTTAATTGATTTATTGTCCTCATTAGGAGTGTTTGTTCTTATTTTAAAACTATTGGGCAATCTTGTTAAAAGCTACTTGTGGGAAGGATTGAAACTTGTATTTGGTAGAAGAAATAAATATTTATTCCTATTGTATTAAATGAAAGGCATATGGTAGAAAGTTAAAAAAAAAATTCATATTTTTGTATTGATTGAAAGAAAGTTAAACTTTATATGTGTTGATGGAAAATTCTTAAAATGTTTGTTGATTATTTATTTGTCAACAAATGGATTGTTTTTCCTTTTTAAATCAAGTTGAGTAAGAAAAATGTACAGTTACGATTAGACCTTAGTCTCAATTGATTGTGTAATTTGTTAACAAATTACTATAATTTTATACAAGGATCAAATGTTAAATAAACTAATAATAATAAAAGGAAATAAAGTTAGTGTTTGACATCCTATATATAAATTACTATCAAATTATAAAAAAAAAAATTAAGTATAAGATTAAGATTAGTGAATATTCTTACTTATTGATAATAGTATTAATATTAAACTATTTTTAATATTGATATATATATATATATATATATATATATATATATATATATATATATATATATATATATATATATATATATATATATATATATAATGTGTATTAAATAACCAAAAATGTAAATAAATAAAAAGAAATTCGTTGAAAGCCCTAAGGGCTTCATGGCATTGGCTATGTTTTAAGGGGTGGGGGAGGGTCACCAACTGCACACACCACCCCATCGTTAAATGGGGTGGGGGTGGGGTTGGAGACCCTCCCCCATTCAATCAAAACCTAAATCTATTGCTACGCCACCCAATTTCCCTTTACAAAATGTTAAAACATGCGGTCATTGCTTTCTCCTTTGCACAGTCTGTGCAGTCCTCTTCCTCGCAACCTGGGCGCATACAAATGTAACTATATATATATATATATATATATATATAATAAAAACTGCATGCACGTTTCAGGTTATATATATAATAAAACCCATATATATAATGAAAGCTGTTGATGCAGAATCACAGCACCCCTGGATGCTAATCAGATTTCTAGGTTGATCATACTAGCATCCAGTGTGATTACACAACATGGGTACTATCTCCAAGTTGTGGGACTTGCTACTTGAGATAGACCTCCAGAGAAGGCTTTCTTCCTGCTCCTAAACTACTTGCCACAAGCTATTCCAATGTAGGCAAGCTAATCTAATCCTAATCTAACCATGCCAAGGAGACAGAGAGAGAGAGAGAGAGAGAAAAGGGAAAAACAAAGCCTACACTAAAACGGTGATACACCAGAGAAGGAGAATGTTGAACATCTATCAAAACTGCCATGGAACAAGAAGAGGTGAGCAATGGGAAGGATGGACAGATGCATCACAAACCCAAGGATAGATTTCACACAGAAAATGTCCCAAAACTCCATGAACACAGCTCTAGACCTGTAATGAACATTAGAACATGCACAAATACCTGCAATGAAGAGAGGAAAGAAGAGAACAAGCTAAAGAACAAGCAGGGATGGACAGATGCATCACAAAACACGTTTTTTGTTGCTCCAGAAGTTTGCATAGAACATCATTTCAATAGTAAAAGGAAAAAACGCCATTACAGAGAAGGGTAGGAGGTTCGAACTCCATTTTCAACCCTAGAGAAGAAAAGAAGGGAGGGCAGAGCTGAAAAGATGAACCACAACAACCTTTTTTAAAGAAGCCCCTCCTTACCATTTATAGGAAGAATGAGAGAGGGAAGAGAGAGGAAATTTGAATCTACCACAACCACTTCTGGATTGTATTTAAATCATCTCATTATGGCAGAAGTGGCGAATCCTGGAAAAATGGCGGACTATCTGTTGTATTAAAGCTGGTTGTTGAAACGTCACTTCTGGCATTTCTCAATTTTCTCTCTCCAAACTGAACCAAAATGCAAGACTGACCCTGGAATCATGTAGATAATTTTTCCATCTTTCCATTGATATAAAGAACGTGAAAATCTGAGCTCTGGATCGAAAGTTATGGCCATCTGAAGATTTAGGGCAGAAATAGGCCCGAAATGGGTTGGCGGGAAACAATTTTGAATTTTTTCCACACTCTGCCACTTGGATGACACGTGTTAGGCTCTGATTCATCCACGGGTTCATCCTCTGAAAATTCCTTTCAGGCCCTTAAACCTGGGCACGTGGCACGACCTGATTCGTTGGCCGGGGCAGTGTGCCTCCTTGTTTCTGTTTTAAGGTGAAGACACGTGGCGAGATTTGATTCGTTCTCAGCTCTTTCGGCTTTTCACGTCCCACGCGTACTTCACGTACCTTTGGTCTGGCTGTCTTGAACTACCTGGGACAAATATCTCCGAACCGCCCGATTCGGGCTTCCTTGTTCCTGTTTGAGGTGAAGACACATGGCGAGATTTCATTCGCTCTCGGCTCTTTCAGCTTTTTACGTCCCACGCGTACTTTTGGCCTGGATGTCCCAAACTACCTTGGACAAAAGTCTCCTGCTTCGGCTGAATCGGCCGGTTCGCGTCCCTCGCGTACTTTTGTCCCAACTGTCCCGGACTGCCTGGGATAAATATCTCTGAACCGCCTGAAATGGACTGCTCCTGTTTGCTCTCGGCTGCTTCACCTTTTCACGTCCTTCGCGTACTCATGGCCCAGATGACTCAAACTACATATCGGCTTTTCGGCCGATTCATACTTGCGCGTCCTTCGCATCCCTCGCGTACTTTCAGCCCGGATGTCCCAGACTGCCTGCACAACAGTTAGTCAATTTTTTCACCTTCGGCCGGTTCACCCTTTCGCGTCCCGCATGTCCCCACGGCCTGGATGTCCTTTTGCTGCATGGACTGTCTGGCGGTTGTTCGGCCGATTCAGGCCCCGACGTCCCAACTGTCCCAAGTGCTGCCTTAGCCATTTTTCTCTATATTTTGGCCCCAAGCCTGGCTCTTTGCAACTTTTTCACATACTTTTAAAACGTTGGGTTTTCTTCTTGGACATGAGGGTTAGAAAGAAACCGAGGGGACCGCAAAGACACGATTTTTTGTTTTGAATCAATATACTTTCTCGGGATTGAATAATCTGATGCATGTTATCATAATTACCTTGGGGGGGGGAATTTTAGATAACAAAACCTGCATGCATGTTTTACTACATATGTATGTATGTATGTATGTCTTTATATCCATGATTATATATATACACTATTCTATCTATTACATTAGATATGGGGGAAAATTCCATAAACCCATTGGGGCAAATACAAAGTAAGAATAATGTAATAAATAATGAAATGCATGTAAAGCCTAGAAGAGGGTGTGAATGGAAATCCAAATCAAAGGATATTTTTGTTCCTCCGTGAGCTTGAGCATGTCTCCCATGGATTCCACCTCCTTCCTCCACCAATCTACAAAACAAAAATAAGAAACAATAACTCAAATGAAAGGAAAAAGTGTTCTTTCATAACCAAGTTTAGGGTTAGATGGATCCCTAAATCCACGAGCTATAAATGAATCCATCTAACTGATAAGATTCATACCTAAAAAAATTAGGTGGGAAGTGGGCGAGATAAATTTAAAATGCATGGGTAGTATTTATTTCGGGCCACTTGAGTGGTGTAGGGGGTGATTACTTTTACCTTTCCAACCCAAATGTTTTATTGTACATTTTTTATTTAATGCAAGTCTTGACCCCTTTGTGGATGTAGTAAAACCTTATTATTTAAATAACTAGACCACATTACCTTTGAAATTAATTTTAGAAAGTTTAATTACGGTTGAATTAAATTGTATTAAAACAAATGGTAGGGGATTCTAAGCCTTGCTTTAGACTAATTAAATAATTAAATGGTATTGATAAATTTTATTAAGTTAATTAAAAGGGAGCTAAGGGGATTGTGGACCCTCATTCAGAAATTGATAATATTAATCTAATGTAATTTTTAAAATGAGAAAGTGTTGACCGTAAATTTAAACCTAATGTTGCCAGTGGATTTTACAAACAAAAATTATCCCATAATTTTTCTAGTTTGGCCTATGCTTGTCGTGGGTTTTGTGCGGGTAATTTTGTGGGTGTTACATATACTTTACCAAGAGTGTAAGGAATGAAAACTTGTATTTTAAAAGTGTTAGTTCTTGTAAAAGCAAACCATCAAATCTTGCATTATTTAGATGAAGTAGAAACTTTGAAATGGAAATGAAGTTCTTTTCAATCTAAGCTTATTTTATTGCCTCCAAAGTTTGATTTTTTCATTTTAAAAAATACTGATGATTTTGTTGAAAATAAACTTGTTTCTTAAGATGGATTGTCATTTAGTTATTGTGAAAGAAAGGAAATAGTTGCTTGTTTTTATTGAAACTAGTGAAATTATAGTACATTTCTTATTATGTTGTAAGAAAGAAAATAGTTGTTATAATTCTTAGAATAGGGAAAAATCTTCCCCTTACAAATCATATAAGGTTGAATAAGAAATTTTATTAGTTTTCTCAATTTTTCCCTTATATGAATAGGTAAAAAATTTATAGTTACCTTGCCTCATATATTACCCCCCACCCCATATATATATATATATATATATATATATATATATATATATATATATATATATATATATATATATACATATACTCCCCAAATTATTTTTGTGTATACACCTATTCAAAGCAGATTTTAAAATGGGGCAAAAATGCCCATACACAAATAGGGAAAATACAAATGGAGTGTACAATAGAAAATAAAAATATAAACTAAACCTCAAAGAGGGTTATAAATAGAACAAGCAATAAAAATGAGTATCCACCCCTGAGTTTGAATATCTATCCATGGCCTTCACTCTCCTTACTCTCGCAAACCTACAAAATGAAAATGAGAAAACAAGCCAAAATAAATTAATAAGATCTTTTCATAAGGATGTCTAGGGTTAGTTGTATACCTAGATCTAAGGAATCTAAATGAATCCATCTAATGGTTGTGATTCAACCCTACAAAATTTAGGTGAGGATTTGGGTGGGAATATATTTTAAATTAAAGATATGTGCAAATTGTGAATGGGGACACTAAAGGGGTGTTAAGAGGTAAGATTAAAATGTGACCTTAGTGTTTAGTTTGGTAATTTTTATAAATTCTTTGACCCTTGAAATAAATTAAATTGAATTTACATAATACTAACTACACAATGTTTATTATAGGAGTTAAAATATATTGAAACTAAATTATATGGTTAGGGTAAATGATACTTTAACCTTAGGATGTTAAGTCAATAAATGGTATTAGAAATATAACACAAAAATAAATAAATAATGTAATAAGGGTAATTTAGTGAATGGCTTGTAAGGGTTAATTAACGAAATTTAACAGGAACCCTGGAAGGGGATTTAAGCATGAAATGTCAAATTAAAATAATAATAATTATTTATTTATTAAAACAAAATAATTATTAACCGAGAAATAATTAAATCTAGTTGAAGGTTATCCCGTTGTAACCCGTTTAAACCAAAAAAATTATTACGTAATTTTTCATATTTATTTTAGTGGTTTTCTTCTTCGGTTTTGTGTGGTTAAAATCTGGGCATTACACTTAGCCCAACTCAATATTAACATTTGGGTATTTACTTGTGAGTATATCTCTTTGAATGATTGAGTGAGCTGAAAAATACATAAAAAATGAAGTCATTGTCATTATATTCCAAACAAAATGATTATGTTTTGAACAAAAGATTTAATCAACACAAAAAACAAGCCCAGTAATTGAAAATTTATGATTTGACTTCCAGTAAACCAAAAAAAATATTTAAAAGGAAACATTGGGTATTTTTTCATAAACCCACACAGAACCAAAACAAAACCCAAAAAAAAAAAATATCACTGCAACATGCACCCCCCAAATACCACAACATATCCTTGCTCTGCCCCAGGTGGAGAAACTATTAGTTATATATTTTGTGGTGATATTTACTACGTTTTTTTTATTGTTATTGTTTTGGTAATTTTGAGGGGCTATATGGAGAGTTAGGTTTTTTTCTTCATTAACTTGGAGGGTTTATATGAAGATTTAGGTCATGATTTGAACTTGGATTAACTATTTGGTAGAGTTAAGCTTAAACAAGTCAAACCTGGATCAACTATTTCGTAGAGCTGAGCATAAACAACATGCACAAACTACGTGGTTGAATTCCTGAAGTTGATATTTGAATACCAAAATTTTTAGCAGGTTACTAGATGGGATTAAACCTGGGATCTCTTTGTTTCAACTTCGACATACCCAACACTCCACCTATGCATTGTATATAGAATTATATCGACTGCAATTTGTTTTGAGTTAAAGTACGCCCATCACTATTTTCATCTCTCACACATCTCTATTATTACTAGATTCAATCATTTGCAAGTGACTTTGTCACCATCCTGATATATTATAGTTGGTAGTGTAGACCAAATTGGTATAAAAAAATGAACTAAAAATATTGAATTATATTCTTTATGCTCAAATTGATATAAAAAATTAAGGATTAAAATTTTTTGTCATATGTTGTAGTTGGAAGTGCTTTGGTAGATATGTATACAGAATATGGAAGCATGTGCTTGGCATATGAACTGTTTGACTAAATGCATGAAATGTGGGTTCACAGACTGCAATGATGATAGGATATGCACAAAATGGGTTTGTTAAAAGGGCTTGAAATGTTTCAATACAATTTTTATTAGAATTGTTTCTTGTGCTCTCTATAACATCTCTATGCATACCATGTGCATATTCATTTGGATATCTCCTGTAATAATTGTTAGGAACCAGGTGTAAGTTCTTGTTTTTTTCACAAAACCATCTTAAGGAGAGGATATTTCAGGGTATATATTTGTATAATGTTTCATTTCTAGTTTATTATCATAGTTGTTGGCTTAAAAAAGGACATGGGCAACCTTTTATGCAGCAGGGGAAAAATAAACACAAAAATATGGATTTGTAATGATCTTTGGGGTGTGATTTGTTGTTGGCCACCCAACCATTTTGGGGAAAACTCTAAACTACACCTTCAAATATAATATTTTTTACTTGTGATGGTTGTATAGAGGCCCTTACCTTATGTTGCAGATCTACATGCCTCAACCTATGTAGAATGAGAGTTTGGGGGTGGGGATGATGTCTAGTCCACTGCTTTTGACAACATCTTCTAGGTCTGCGTATGATCGGATCCTTGTTGTATTATGACAATGTATCTAAGGAAATATGAACAGTGGTTTTTTCTCCTTTAACTGCACCCTTGTTTAAAAAAAATAGATTTATGCTTAGGGCAATGATCTATTTGACGAAATGCCTAAGTGAGATATTGAACCGAATCCCACGACTTTGACCGGAGTCATTACTCCATGCATGGTTTATCTCTCTTTATATTTTATAATGCTCATACTTTAATTTTTCATTTGCAATCAAATATAATTTTAAAAAAACCTAGGATTATCATACATTTAATTGTTCTATATTAACTTGTTTGTAAAACAATAAAATGTCATATCGTAACTCACGAAATCAAAATAACCTTTTTTTTAGTCAACCATGAACTTAAACCCTCATTATGAGGTGATTTAACAACTTCCTAATGAAACTAGATTACTACAGTACCCATTTTTTTTGACAAATTGAAGTTGAACCCTTGCAATTATGTTTACCACTCCCTTGTTAAAACAAATAAATCATGATTTTCTGAGACTTACAAAATAACCTTCATTTATTTGAAAAGGATATGTTGAGTTCCTACGTGTTCCTTCTCATGTGAGGAGTCGCTTTCATACTTGATTCAACCTCAAATGATTGTCTATGATATTTTTAATGCCCTTCAAGGAGCCCTGTTACACCATTTTGTAACTGTAGGAAGCTGTTAAATTTTATAGTTGGATTTTGTATCAGCTCATCGTTTAAATCTTGGACAACAAAATCCATATCCATCTTCGCAAACCTCTAGTATTTTTACTAGACAATTTCCTGGAACCTTAAGTTTGGGGAAAAAACACTCTTCTTGATAGTTTGGCAAAGCCATTTTATAGGCCTCTGGTTGCAATTTGACTAGGTCAAAACTGGACCAATTACGACTGATGCCTCCAGATAACCTGTCTTCATTTGAAAACCATTTGTTAGTTCTCAGTCCCATCGACTCTGGTGAATTATCCATATATAGGGTAACTTGTAGGAATTTTATTATTCTCCATTTGTCTATCAAACATCATTTTTGGACGTGAGTTCTTGAGCCCTCGAGCTAATTTTTGATCCTTTACAACTAGGTCAATTATGACCGATGGCCTCGGAAGACTAGCTGCCAATCGTAAACCGTTTTCCAGTTATGAATCCCGTCAGTTCTTGTGAATTCTTGGTGTATAGGAGGACACATAGAAACTTACCCATGGTGTGTTTTCTCAGGATACCATTTGAAACTGTTATCTTCACCTACAAGCCTAAATTGAATGTTTTTACAAGTAGTAGGAAAATGTAAAGAGAAGGTTGTAGGGCCTCTATTGGGTTGTCAAATCATCATGGAAACTTGTTGACACTTATAAATAACTACTTGAAATTCTAATGTGTGACTGTTATGTGAATTTGAACTTTTACCAAAATAATGTTTCTCTCTCTTCCATATTTCTTTTTCTTACCTTGGTTAATAAATGAAGTGAAATAAATATGTGTCTCTAACCTCCTCCTTTCGAATGCCAATTATTAATGTTATTATGTAAATGAGAAAATAAAAATATTAATTATCCTAGATTTGGGTGGATGCAATGCAAGTGATTTATCGCTAATTTCATGCTCACATTTTGTAATGCCCAGATGCATCTTTAACAAGTCACTTATGAATATTTATTTATTCCCCCACTGGTCCTTTCCATTAACTCCCTACTCGGCACACTTATTTTTTCCTCTTGGAATTGGATTCTATTTTTCTCCTTTGTTTTTACTGACAAGTGGGTGTGTGAGTTGTTGGCCACCTGTCTCATTTAATGTTTTTTTATGCAGGCTTAAGTTCACGTTTTTTGAGTATGAAATGCCTTTTCTATTGTTGCCCATGTGTTTTTGTTTACTTTCCCTCTTTTTCTCTACCCTGGTTCCTATTTGCAGCCTGAAAATGTCCCTCCTAGTGTTGGCTACGTGATTGCTGGCAGTGACATTTTGAACTATCCATTTTTGTAGTTTCTTTTTATGCCCTTCCTGAAATCATGGTATCCCCTTGAGAACTATGTGAAAAACAAAAAAATATGTCTTTCACGGGTGTGCGACTTGTGTTTATCATCAGGGTTTATGACCCCCCCCCTTTTCCTTCTCTATTTTTCCTTAAATAAACTGGATTAATGGAGTCAAGTCCAGTGTAGCTTTACCTTACATTTACGGTATGTTGAGAAGTTCACGTGGGTATGAAAACCTTTCTTTGGAAAAAAACTACTAGATGGAACCCGATCCGGGCTGACTTTCATTTTATGGACACTTAATCACTCTTTTCGATTATGTCAACAATCTCGTAATCTATGTTGTTATTTGTTGTTTCCCAACCTTGGAGTGTTGTGGTTATCGAGTTCTGTTAGACCTCCATGTTATCTTTTCTCAAACCAATTAAATGTTCCCTTCAAAATATCCCGTAGGTTTGCAAAAAAATTATCTGTGGTTGACTTCTGTGTTTAGATTTATGCTTGGAGGGTGTATCTTATCTAAGGTATCCGGACTGCTATTTATCTTACACCTTGAGTATTCCTTCATAATTGTGTATCATGCTAGATGTATACCCTTATTGCCTATTGATCTTAAGTATAGTTCCAAAACGTTTAAGGTTTTTCCCTGAAGGTCACTTGGACCATCCCTTATGAAGATTAAACCATAACACAGGTTTTTTGTCATCAAGTTTTGTATTTTCATGTGTGTGTTATGGATAGTACTACATTATTGTCAGAACTACCTTGGTATAATTATACTCATGATATTCTTGGTGCAATATTTATAATTGTGCATCTCGCTGATTTTTTTATTGAATTTTGGATGACGTATGTGTGTTGAAGAGCATTAGGGATACTTAAGGGATTTATATATAGATGCATTTTTAATTTATATTTGAAGTTAATATTAATGTAATAGATTTTGGTGACACTTATAAATGCAATTTTCCTTTTTTAATGGTTTGAATATGTTGACAAGGGGTACTTTAAAAGGACTTGTGCTGGAAAGTGGTGTTCCACATTGTTTTAAATTGAAACTATAGACTTATAGAGAGGTTTTGGAAATCCCTAGTGTGGTAAAACCTGCATTGATGTTTTAAATGTTAGCTTGTATGTCAAAACTCTCTTTTACTCTCAATTTTTGTTACGTGCCTATAAGGGAAGTGGCCTCTTCTTGAATGATTGTGAAATTCTTTGGAATCAATGGTTGAAACCAGTATTATTTGCCTTCTCTTGTTAGACAATGTTGAGTGGTGGTCGTGTATTATATTTACATCATATAACATATAACATTACATGATTAAAATTTTAATACACTCGACCTTTCATGTTAACCTTTGAATCCCATGCTTCCTCTTAGATTAATTGTTAATTTTTTTTCATTTTAGAAAATAAGTATCATAGCTTGTGCTTTTGGTACATTTTTTTTAATGAATGTAGATTGTTGGTTTGAATATCATTTTTCAATCTTTTAACCTAATATCTTATTCGATGGAAATCCCGTTACACTAGACTATTGTTTCTAACTTATCAGGCCAATGGCCCCTTCTCAAATGATTGTTAAATCTTCGTTGCTTTGAGACAATGTTCAAAATTGAAGTATAAGGATCTCTTCTTAGATTGGCATGGTGGAGATTTTATTTATATTAAGGGGTGATTAGTATTTAGAGTTTCGAGCCAATTCTTGAAACAAAATGTTTTCTTTCTTGATATTGTTAGATATTAGTTTATTGTTCCTTTGTGTAGTCTTATCTTTCTCAGTTCTCGTGAACTAACTCAGGTTAATAATTGTTGCAGATGGCTTATGCGAGTAGACGAGGGAAAGACATGTAGAATATTGCATAGAACTTGGTTGAGAAGTTCTTTTGTACGAATACTTTTATGTTGTAACACTCTAGAATGGGTTATTTGGGGAGTTTAGAATAAAACCGGTGTCATAGTATTATGTGTTGTGGAGTAATGTTGTTGTGACTATTGAAACTTTAGCTTGTTTCATTATCGTGGAAAATATAAAATTTGATTACCGCATGGTTATGGCTGATTCTAATGTATTATAGAAATTCTAATAATTGTATAGCATGGCGTGACCAATTTTATTCTCTCTTGCTCCCTAGTCATGGTTCCATAGACATATTCTAGAACGATTCTCCTTCAGAAAAGTTGATGTTAACCTAATCATTCAATAGTATAAAAAAAGAAGTTCACCTATGTAAGAAGAATTGCTCGAATCATAAGACGAATCTTCTAGATTGTAAGTCAAGTTTTGAAGACAATTTTAGTAAATAATTCACCTTAAAATATTTTTATCTGTGGGATGTCCTTAATTGTAACTGTGTACTTTGGTTGGACTTTTACGTTGTGCCTTGTCAAAGAGAAAAGTGAACTTTTCGTGATGTGTGTTTTATGATTCCTTATTGCCTATGTGGTCAATGTTGTGTCAAGCTTATTGAGAGTTGGTTGTAGCCCTTTTTGGTCACCTGTGTTGTCATGTGAACTCCAAACAAGTAAAAAAAAATCTATCTAAGTTTTTCGGTGTTGCTTTTGGGGTGTGTTTTAGTGGGTGTTACACTTGGTATCAAAGTAGAGGTTTCATGCTCTTGAACCTTTGGGACAAATTGGAATTATGAGAGTGTTCCATGATGGTGGTGGATATTGGAAGAGTAATGTGATATAAGTGTGATGTGAACTATGTTGTAATTGTGATATTGTGAGCGTACCTATTGTGAATATCACTTAGTGCGTAACTGCTAGCATGGTGATGTGTTGGAGATGAGAGTATTATTTCTCTTTTTTTCATGAATTCAATGAGAATTCGAGTGTGATGTACCATATTGTTGTGTGTATGAAAGGGATTTTATTATGGATTGCATATTGTTGGACATTTTTGGCATAATGTGATATGAATCTATATTGATTGCATGAAAAAAAATGGTGTAAAGTGAATTTGATTGTATCATGATGTCGTCGTCATGTTGCAAAGAAATGTGTATATTACCATGTCATATTGGAATTGACTATAGGTTGTTATTGTTGTCATAATAAGTATAGCTTGTGTAATATGTAATGGTATATGCCGTAATTTAGGGACATATGGTGAGTATACGATCCCTATTGTAAAGTGAATGCACTTTGGGTGTAGCATATGGTAATGTGGTGTGTTGAAAATAGTGAATTGTTTGTCTATGATTTACCCTGTATTGATACAATGCATAGGATGTTATGGTTAATGTGTGTGAACCACCATTATATTAGTGATGTAGTTGCATGTTATGTTGTGAGCATTACGCTAACCGATCCTGAGGGAAATTGGTAAAGGTGTATGTTTAGAGTGAGGGAATGTGTACAATGGGCCAGTAAATTGAGCTGACTTTAGGTTCAGTAGATGACGATCTATTCTCCTCCTTCTCTCTCTACTTGTGGTTATATGGATGCAACCTAAGTGTAGCTATGACTGTGTTTAGCCTTTTCGAAGTTGTCAAGAGATGATTCAGATAGAGATGATGACATTTGTATTATTTTTATGTTATTTTATGAGATGAGGCTCAATCCTCTGAGTTCTAGGAACTCGTTAAGTACCCTCTTGGTGGCAAGATATGGCCACATAGTCATCGAAATGTGCTATTCTTATATGTGTATTTTATTTGTAAGTTGAATTTTTTATTTTATTTTTGTAAGGAATAGCAGTATTCTTGATTGCAATGTTTTTTATTTGTGGGAATTTCCTTGGTTTGTGGTACTAACATGCAGATTTTTTCACTAACTATGGCTATTTGGCCATTTGTTTTTCTTGGATAAGGATCTTCTTTTAAAATTTTAAGATTTTACCACCTTACCCAAGGCTTGTACTTTTCCACTTGGCATTTGAATCAGATGTCTAAGTTGGTTCTACTCTTGTGATGTGCGGAATAGGGTCATGGGATACAATATGGATTGGTTGGACATATGGACCCACTTCTTTGTATGGGGGTACTATACGATGGAAAAGTGACATGCTAGCATGGGAATCTACAAGTACCTCTTCCTCGTACCTGACCTCCTGAGGTCATTTTGAGACAGCCGGTGAATGTTGAATGTGAATGGATACAGACAAGCTAATCAGGTAATCTTATATCCTCAATACGAAATAATGGAATCTGTGAATCTAAGGTGAATAAGGCCATCCTAACTTTAATTGGTGTAATGGTTCATTCAGATATAATGGCATCTAAGAGGCTCCAATCAATGTCGAGCTCTGCCGAGATCCCGTTTCTTGGTTGTTGGATACATGGGAAGTGACCTGTGGGAGCTTCGTATATATCTCTAGACAAGGTCATAAAACAGTGATGGGTGACTTAGTGGATTTGTAGTTAACTATGGGTGATTTTCTGGTCTAGCCTAGAAAATATTAGATTGATTGGCTTCTATGTTTAATATGGCGAATTGCACTATGATATCTAGCGGGAGTGGTGAAGATCTAAATACCAGCGTTCGTAAGATGGTGTCAATACTTAACTGATTTGTATGCCCTATTGGGTTGTGGGACTTGGGGATCACAACTGTGAGTTTTTGGTTGTTATGGACCTGTTATGGTCATTTGTAGAATCAATCCCTTCTCCCAACTATCCAGTAATCATATGCTTTTTCAGCCTCTATGTTTAGAACTAGAAGTTGTATGATTTTCTCGGAGTACCTAACAGGTGTTTTGGCAACTTGAATACGTAAGCTAGTGTCGATTTCGACGAGGAGGTCTCCTGTGTTAGGTTGTGGAACCAAAGGATCGCAACCAAATTTTTTCTATCATTTGACTCCTTATATAGTCATTCAGATGTTTTATTAAGGCAATCTATAGTTTGGATGGTTTGACCAGAATGTGTAAGCTTTGTCGTCTTTGATGTTTAATCCTCTTAGTTTCTCACTAATTACTTGTAAGTTTGTTGTTTCTCGAAAGACCTGTATCATGAGGTCCTGATCTATATAAGCTAATGTTGTGGGTAGGTTTGGTTGAGGCACTATGGGTTCAAATATATACTCTTTAGGTTCTCTAGGTCCTATGATTATAGTACACAATGATTCAACTTTTAACTAACATTAATAAACTAATTATGAAAGAAGTATTCATGTTAGGTAAGCATTATTCTATTTTAGTATTTTCAATGATGTTTTCAATGAAATTAAAAAGAAAATACTCTAGTATATTTTATAAAATGAACAACTAATCTAGTAACAGAATAAAAAAAAGCAAAGTAGCCCGGTATGGCTATTTGCCTGTGCAGTTGTGATTTTATATAAATATCTAAGCAACTAAATATATTAAATTGAAAGGCTCTCAATCCTACCTCAGAAGTGAGGAATGAATCATAGTTTCTCATAAAATATCAATCCCCACAACTTCCCCGATGATATCGAGAGTGAACTTTTAACTGAAATGAAATAATTCACTACTCTATTTGATAGGTCGTAACTAGAAATTTGATAGCTCAAACCTGGCATGTACAGAACAGTGGTAAATCTAGTTGTGTGTGATTTTTTCCCCTCAGTGTGATCTCCTCGTTCATTTGTGTCCTTGTGAATCCAAAAAATCATGTATATGATAGTATCAACAGAAGATGGTATTTGAACAATGGCAGCTTTGGGTATAGACTGAATATAATGTGAGTAGGAGAGAGATAGCGCAAGTGAATAGAGCTTGACTATGTGATTCCTAGCATGATTTATTGTGGGAATACAACACAAGTGTACGGAGAGTTTCAGAAACTATCCTTGTGACAAAACAAAACCTGCAACTTTAATGGATTCTAGTCTAGAAATGAAGCTATTCTATGCTAAACTGATTGTATGAAGTAGCAATGGAACAAGACTTGAAACAAGAAGACTATATGACCTCTAAAAGACCAACAATGGAAGCAAAACAAGAAATTGATAGAATTCTAAGAAAAAAATTAAAAGAATGAATAAGAGAAGATGAGGGGGACATTTGCTTGAAAACAAGTTGGCTATTTATAACCAATGCATTTACCAGAGGGTAACTCCTATTAGAACTCTTTTACTATAAACAAAGGAAAAACACTATTACTAGGGGACAAAAACATTAATGCAAGCAAAAGTGGTTGAAGAAAGCATATAAAACTCAAGATTTATGTCTGACGTGATTGTCGGAAGGATCTGGAAAATGTTCACAGGACTACCGCCTTGTGTAGGGCGGCGGTTACGGGACCGCCACCCTATCCTGGGTGGTGGTCACGGGACTGATGCCTAGGTAGGGCAGTGGTTTCATCACTGAAGACAAAAATGCAAGAAGAAAGGGGGGAAAAGGGGCAAAAAATCATGCGAAGGCTGAGTGGGGCATGCGGGATATAAGCATATACGTGGCTAGCCTTTCTGGATTCTGAACACCTTATAAGGAGACCTGTATCATCATTGGGGCATGTGTAACAATGTTCTGGTGGTGTAGTACCCTACAATTTTGAGTACGTACATATTGCCCCCTCGGAGAAGCGTCTTAGCCATGAAGAGGTGTAAAATGCTGGATCCAAGTATGGAGGTCATAAAATGGGGAGTTAGGAGTTATACTTGACACGCCTATGTGTTGGAAAGTTGCCATCTAAAGTCCCGCTATCTATAAAATAAAAACAAGGGACTCAAGTGCAGCTAGAGAAAACAATTGGAGAGATAAGGCTAAATTGATAATAGAAGAGGACTTACCATCTATGCGAGGTTTAGAACTTACCTCCGTCGGTGCTCCGACCCTACGGAAGACATTCAAAATCAAATTAAGGGGGTTATTTATATAAAAAGAAGTCATTTTACTATTCATTTACGTGGATTGATTTGATAGCTTTTGAGCTCTGAGACCCACGGTGACAGTTTTCGATGAGAGTATAGTCAAAACATTCATGGTGAGATAGCGATCATGCCTTCGAGAGCAGAACATCAACCCAAGAAGTCTTAGGTTAGTTCTTCTCAATTTATTATTTTTAGACCTAAAATGAGGAAATGATGAAATCTTTCTCTTTGGGGGGTCATTGTTGAAAATGTTAGTTTTAAATGTGTCTCTAGGGGGGCACCCATAGGGTAGGCTTATTTTTTTGTTAAAATGGTTTTTTTGTTTGTTTTTAAGCATTTTTTAGGGCATGTGACCCATTTGAATTTGCGGGACAGGACTGCCGCCCTGTGCAGGGCAGCGGTTATGGAACCGTTGCTCTGCACAGGGTGGAGGTCTGCAACAGAGGACCAAAACAATACAAAACTTAGCTTATTTTTACATGTTCAACATTTTTACGTGCTTTTAATAGTTTTTCCAACTAGATTTCAGTACTAATTTACTCCTTTTTTTTGTTTTTGGGTGTATGCAAAAGAAGGAGGAGTATATTAGATGGAGTTGGGAGAGGGAGTGTGATTGGCTCCCCGCAGTACTAGAGGCACTTTCACAGGCAGAGTGAGATACCCTTCAGAGGGCTAGTATTTGGAGGATTGCGCAGGTCCCTCACGTTGTGCCTGCTAGTCACATACTGTGTGACTTATTTTCATATTGGGATGCAGATCAAAACACCTTCTGATTGCCAGGAGTTAGAGCTGAGTGGTCTATCACCTTGAAGGATGTTTACCATATACTGGGGGTTATGATTCTTGGGTGGCAGTTATCTCTTAAGACAATAGTATTGAGATAACAGGTGGTTCAGTGGGCCACCTACATGGGAGATGCAGTTGTATGGATGGGATTGAAGATGGGAGTGAGGATCCACTCTATCATTAAGTCTATTATTCCCGTGCTCCGTAAGACCATCATGGGCATCCTTACATCTAGACTGATTGGGTACAAGGTAGGGGACACCCTCTTATATTGTTGGGCCCCCATTATTGCACAAATTGAGGGCCATGGACGTCTCTACTCTTGGGGAGCAGATATCCTCGGGACTACCTACCATGATTTATATAGGGTAGTCCGATTACAAGGACAATCACTAAGCTACCTGACTCTTGTCATGAGTTGGGTGTATGAGCATATCACCCCATATGGGAGAGGTGTAGAGGTGGAGGATCCCGGGGCCGTCAGGGCAGCGAGGTTGACGGGGATGATAGTTTTTAGAGCACCCCATCAGCCAGTGGCCTCTCTTACCACTGCAAACATGGAGGCCACTTCGTATCAGGCCATGTTATGGGTATGGGGAGAGGAGACCATTACATTGATTGCCTATCAGACTACCAATCAGTTGATAGATAGGGTAGGGAAGCTGGAGATCCACCCCTTTGATAGAGTACCACAGCAGTTCGGCCTCCCCCATAGTGGCATGCTTCCTCTGGCAGTGCCAATGTATAGATCTATCTGCGAGGCTTGGGGTTGTCCTAGAGGCCAGGGTTAGACTATTTTTACTCCTGGTGTTCCTATCGCAGCCAAGATGGTGGTACGTGCTCGAGGGAGAGCCAGTGCTCCTCAGGCACCCTTACTTCAGATTATCATTGGTCCTACCCATAGCAGTGATGAGCCCATTGATGTGGACTCTGAGTCTAAGGAGTTCACTATGGGAGAGATAGAGGAGGAGATAGAGGAGATGGAGATCAGTGAGATGGGTGGGGGAGATGATAGTGACCCCGAGTGGCATGACACTCAAGAGATCCTATGGGCCGAGAGAGCGGAGTGGAGCAAAGAGAGGATGACTCTGGTTTCAGAGGAGTTGTTATCTTAGGACCTAGGTGGAGATGGCGAGTCCGTTGCAGGCCGTCACATTGCCCTAGCCATGGGAGAGGGAAACTAGTCAGTGACGGCATCAGTGGCAGGTGCAGATCCTAGAGATCCTTCTTGGAGGCCCAGAGATCTGAGTGATTTGTCACTCTTCTCTTGGCATTTGTTTTAGTTAGAGTTTCCTTAGTTGTCATTTCTTTTTGTTTTTCTTACTCTTAGTTTTATCTTTTGATCACTTTCTAACTTGTTTTCTCCTTTGCTTACACCGACTGCTGATGAGTAGTGAGACTTGATTTTCCGAGTATGCACTGATACCTTGCTTCTCCCCTCAGAGAAGACTCACACCAAGCTTTCCATGGATGTGGGGGAGCCTTCAACAGCTGGTAGGCATACTGATGTTTTTTCCTCTATTTGGCATGCAGTGAAGATCATGACTTCTCTCCACGTGGAGGTAGCTAGATACAGGACAGCCGAGTGCTTGATGAGGAGGAGTCATTTTCATAGCGAGACGACAGCTACTGGTCATGACCACGATCACTCAGTGCATTCAAAGTGCCAACGTAGCCAGAGTCCTAGGCATGTTCATGCACCTTCTGAGGGATCCCATAGGGATTGAGTGATTATTTTTGTAGCATTTTGTCATATATCCATATGAGTGCTTTTGTACCTTTCAGGCTCATTGAGCATTTTGACCATGCCTAGTGCATGATGGCATTGTACATGAAACTTGACTTATATATATATATATATATATATCTTTTTGGATCTATACTCTTGGCATCTAGAATTTTGTGACTCGTTTCCACATGTGTACTTAGATGTTTTTAGAATATTGTTTTCATGTTTTCAGAATGTATGTAATGGATAAAAAATGATAGTAAACAAAATGTTTTACTTTTTATGTTTGTTGTAATGTTGATATGAGATGATATTAACATATGGTAGTACTAAACTTTTGAAATCTTTGGGAAATGTTTGCAATTTATTCTTATGTTGGAAAAACATGATGAATGCATAGTGATAAAGATATGAACTTTCCCCAATCCCAAATCCACGCAACTAGTAATATGTGAGGGCTCAATGCCAAGAGTTAGGAAGGGCACAAGTTGTATGAGTTTGATTGAATGGAATCATGAGAGACAGACAAACTAGTAACAGAAACCAAGTTTAGACCTACACACCTACCCTACTCAGAACTACTACCATGCTTAGAAATCCACTTACTTTCCAGTTTATCTAGACTTAGATTCATAAATGGCAACTTGGTTGACAAAATCTGGTTTTGAGGATTTGATCTCTTTGGAATTTGGATATTTGGATATTTTCTTTCTCTTAATAGAATTTGATTTGTGTTTTTAGCATACCAAGAGTTGTTCATTTGTGTGACTAGACCCCCCACACCCTGCCTCATGCCACTAGTAAGAAGCACAGGTTTGTCACCAAAGGCAAGACATAGGCGAGTAAGGGAACTTCTTTCCTTTCCCAACCTCACACCACTAGTAAGAGATGTGGGCTTATCACCAAAGGTTTATGAGGTAAAGAGGTGTGTAAAATAAAGTATTTTGTTTTCTTGGTGCTTTTGATTTCATTTGATTTTGACATTTCTGATCTATCACTTTGGGATATATCCTTTCGTTCAAAGAGATTTAAGAGGGATAGATGTGACACCAAGAAGCTTCTAGAACAGACCATATGCAAGGAAAACTTTCACCTAGTAGAAAGAAAGAGCATAGCCAAGTATGCAGGCCTTGGTATGGTTTTCATCAATGTTCGTCTGTCGAACTTGATGAGAAGATTTTAAAATACTTGATGATGTTTGAAGAGATGTGACTTGAATGCTTTTGCCAACACATTCAGAAATTTGTAACAGATTGTTTAAGAGTAAGCTCCAGGACTACCAATTTTACAAAATGGACATAATGAAGTAGCTAAAAGACTAATGCAATGTAGGTAGCTATAATGTACAAGTAATGATTTTTATGTTTTATGCGTAAAACCATTTAAGATGTAAGGAATTGACAGTTTCACCAAATTCCTCACCCTCTAGCATGCACAAAAGATACACACCATTTCTGTAGTCCTTCATGACTCAGTATGGGCCCAACCACTTGGGCCGAAACTTCCTTCTCTCACCGATTTTCTTATTGATCTGGCTGTCTAGTCTTAAAACTAGATCTCCCTCATATATTTATTGCTCATAGACATTTTTGTTATAATTTTGGCACATCCGGTCAGCATAGGCTTTGTGCCGTTGTTTGGTGTTTAACCTAGCCTCCTCAAGGCTTTCCAGTTGAGAGAGGTGTGCCTCCCTATAAGCTTCTTCATCCATAATTCCTTGTAATGAGATGTGGAGATTGGGTATTTCAACCTCAAGAGGGAGAAATACTTCTGCCTCGAATACCAATGAGAAAGGAGTTTCTCCTATTGGTTTTCTTACTGAGGTTTGATGGGCCCACAAGGCCGGATATAGTTTTAAATAAAAATCTCACTTCTTCTCCTTGACCATTTTGTTTGTCGCTTCGGCCTGCTCATTGGCTTGAGGGTAGTAAAGAGCAACCGTGTGATGGTTTATCTTGAACTTGATACATAACTCATATACTTTGTCATTCTTAAAGGACATGCCATTATCTGAAATAATGACTTGTGGGACACCATACCTGTAGATAATTTGGTTCAAAATGAATTTGGAAATTATCGAACCTGGGATGGTGGTGAGAGGCATGGCCTCCACCCATTTGGTAAAATATTTCATGGTTGTAATTATAAAATTATGGCCATGAGTTGATGAAGGATAGAAATTCCCTATCAATTCCAGACCCCACGTGGAGAAGGGCCATAGAGTTGCCATTGGTTACAAAGATTATGCTAGCATTTGAATCTCGTGAGAGAATTCTTGGCATTTGTGGCACTTATGTACAAATTCTACTGCATCATACTCGAGAGTGGGCCAAAAATAGTCCATCCGATGTATTTTGCAATTAGTGGCATGACCACCGAAGTGGCCTCCACATATCCCACTATGGGATTCATGAAGAATCTTCTTGGATTCTTCCATGTCGATGCATTCTAGAAGCATTATGTCGAAGGCCTTACGATAGAGCACCTATTCTAAGACAACATATTTAGCGGTAATAATGTGGAACTGCCTTTCTTTGTTGTGATGTGGCACCTTCTAGGTATTTGTGGTCTATGATGAAATTGATGATATCACTATACCAGGGACATGTAGAGATGGGAGGCCTAGTTTTGATGAAGTATATACACTCATCAAGAAAGTCCAGGTTTACCAAACCACCTCCATCTAGTGGATTTTCAACTAGCCAATCTGCAATGATTTTCCCCTTAACAGATTTTTGGTTTACAAATGTCAACTCAAATTTTCCCATTAAGATTACGAAACGTCCAACCTTTTTAGATAAAGACCCTTGAGTGAGAAACGTTCATAAATGATTTGTCTTCACAATGACCCTCGTTTCCTGTTTTAACATGTAATGTCTTAAATATTTTATTGCAAAGACTATGGCAAGGCATTCTCTCTCTACCTGTGTATATCATGTTTCATAATTGAGAAACGTTTAGCTGATGAAATAGACCGCACATTCCCATTTATCATTGTCTTCTTGAGCCAGCATACAGGCTAGTGAGACATGAGTGGCTCGTGAGTACAATATTAGAGGGCAATCTGGTTTGGGAGGCATTAGCGTGGGTGGAGACAACAATAAGCATTTAACTACTTCGAAGGCCTCGTTGCACTCTTTAATCCAATCAATTCTATAATCTTTCTTTATTATATTTTTGATTGGATGAATGACAAAACTTAGATCTAGGATGAACCTATGGATTACACCGAGTTTCCCAAGAAATGACCTGATTCCAAACTCATCTGATGGTGGGATCATTTCGATAACAACCCGTATTTTGGCTAGATTAACATCGATCCCTCATGAAGATATGATGCAGACAAGAAGTTTGCCTTCTATCACACCAAACATGCAGTTCTCTGGGTTCAATGTGACACCATAGTCAATTAACCGTGCGAGGATGATACAGAGTACTTCTAGATGATCACAACATTTCTTGGCCTTGGCGAACAAGTCATCCACGTAGGATTCCACCTTTTTATGGATAAGATCATGGAATATATATGCCATTTCCCGCTGATACGTAGCGCTGTAGTTCTTAAGACAAAATGGAATGACAGCGTAGTAATATGTTCCCCAGGGAGTTATGAATGTAGTTTTGGCTTGATCCTGTTCAGATATTTGAATTTGATTATACCCTGAGAACCCATACATGAGGGACAATAGTTCAAATCCAGCTATTACATAAAGGATAACATCAATGGATGGTAATGGGAAGTCATCCTTGGGACAAGATTTGTTAATATCCTAAAAATCTATGTAAATGCATATTTTCCCATTACTTTTTAGGATGGGAATGATATTAGATATATATTTTCAATAGTCAATGGGCTTGATAAATCCTACTTGGAGAAGTTTTATTACTTCCTCTTTTACCATGAGAGCCACTTTTGGCTTCATTGGTCTTGAATTCTGTTTAATTGGCTTCACATCTGGTTTAGTGACAAGATTATGCACCGCGACATGTGGTGCAATTACCGTCATTTCTTTATAATTAAATGCAAAAGCCTTTTGATGTTCTCTGAGGATTTGGGTGTGTATTTCTATCTCCTTTGGAGTTAATGAGGATCCCAACTTTAGAATTTTTGGTTCTTCCTCCATTCCAATGTTTATGTCAATGGTTTCTTCTATTAAAGAAGTGTTACCTTCTTCAAATTTAGGTGGGGCTGGAGGTAGTTTTAAACTTTCATTGTCTTCTATCTCGTAGATATCGAGATCCTTCTGTGGAGGAGACTCTACCATGGGATTTCAAAAATAGGTAGAGGAATGTGGTATTAAGGAAAGATCAACTATACAGTGAGTAAGGTGTATCTCTGCATAGGCATTTAGATATTTGAGAGTGGCTCTATCATTGTCAAAGTGATCTACGATAGAAAAATCATCCTAAGCCTCTCCATGACTTAGGAGTGAGTCTGTTGGTATTTTACGCACTAATGGCTCGGTATGAAGTGATACTGTGAAATTTGTATCCTCAAACTCACTATTTGGGGTGAAATGGGAAGCTAAGGTTGTTATCGAGTCTGTGAGAAGGTTCTACTCTAGTGGGATTGCTTCAATTGATATGAAGACGAATCCCTTACTTAGATCTAATAATTCCATTTTATAGAGTAGTAAGTGCTCAACTCTAGTTTCATATACCTTAGAGACTTTGTTTGCAAGCAATTACGAGTCTCCTAGTTTTCTAATGTTGTCGATACCCATTCTTTTAGCTAGAATGAGGCCAAAGAGGAGAGCTTCGTACTCAACCCCATTGTTTTGTACATTATAAGTTTTATTTAAAGGTGAAAGGTAGGATCTTTCCCTCAGGTGAAGTAAAGATTAATCCCGCCCAGCTCCAAAGCAACATTTAGCTCCATCATAGTGGAGATTCCAATACTTGTTTGGAAAAATGGATGTTGGGATATCTGTCGTATCTGTTTTTTCTGCTTCAGTTACCTCTACCATAAAAACTTCGTCTAATGGAAGAGAAGAAATTCCCAGGGTGTGTCCCATACCCATGGAATCAAATGGTAGGAGAATAGGTAAGTCTTTCTCCAACAATTCAACAATTTTGGTAGTAGTCCCTAGTGACACTATTTTTATAACATTGGTCTCACTTTTGAGTCCTGGAATGTCCTCGACTGGATTTGTAACTTCTAACTCTATGGTGGGTATCAAATCTTCTTTTGGTTTTGAATTAATTGGTTTGATGAATTGGTTTGTTGGGAGTTCAAACTCGGAGTGAACGCCTGGTATTTTCTTCAAATCAGCTAGGTGTATATCGAAGGGTTTTGGGTTACCTTGTGCCACAAATATTTTCCCTAAGTGTAGAAATCTTATTTCTTGGAATAGTGTGGAAGGGATTGCCTTCATGCGGTGTATCCATGGTCGACCAAGGATCATATTATAATTGGTTGCCTGATCTATAATATAAAACTTGGTGAGGACCGTCTTGGGCCCTAAAGTGACTGGTAAAACTATGGTTCCAATTAAATTGGCTTTGAGGCTATCATAACCTCTTAGCGTATTTCACGTTGTGGAACAGTTCTTCTCTCAATATCCTAACATTTTAAGAAAAACGAAGGGGACTATATTAACTTCTTCCCGATCATCAACCATTCCATGTTTAACATAATTGTTGTAGACCCAAACTTGTAAATGTAAAGATGGGTTGCCTCTTCATGCAATTTCAACGTCTGTTGGCATTTTTATTATATTGAATATAAATTCCGTATCCTAATCCGGCTGCCCCAGAGGATAAACGTCAAAGTCCACATGGTTTACTTGTGTTTCCGGGGGAGGAGTGATTTTGATTAAATGACCAAGGCCTAATGCTTCTAAGAGAGCAGCCATGTGGGCGTGAGAGTTCTTTAACAAATCCAAAAAGGAGATGTGAGAGAAGGTTTTAGTTAAATCGTTAATAAAATCATAGGTGCCTATGGGCTTTACCAAAAAAAATTTACTGTTGTCTGGTTCCAATGGATTACTTGGAGTAGGTTAGAACGAATAATCCCATGTTCTTATTATGGTCTCTATGGGTAGCTCAGTGTCTAACTCTACTAAACCAACTATCTTAGTTTGAGGTCGAGTTCCTAATTAGGGTGTGACTGGTGGATTTAATGAAGTTGAAGCTTCATAATCATTGTTTCTTGTTATGACACCCTTATTTGTTCCATTAGGATCTAGCCTGTTATTGTTAGAGTGGTTTGGGAGTGGATCATTAAAGATATTGAGGGGTGCATTTTGAGGGGAAACTACCCCTGCATAAGTGTTTGGCGTGGGTACTACAAAATTTGCTAAAAACATATCTATAAAGAGTTGATTTTAATCTTCTGGAAAATGCTGCATGAATTTATTATATTCACGACAAGTCTTGGTATCGTGGACTTGAATCTTGTGGAAGCCACAATATAGATTGGGATTATAATTTCGAGGTTGTTTATTTATAATCTTTTGTGGCCCGAAATTCTGATAAGGTTGCTGGTTGTTAGAGTTAAAATTTTTAGGTTGTTTCCTTTGGTTTTGACTCTGATGTCCAGCTGAGTTTTGATTTGGAGTTTGTGTTTGGATTTTTCATCGTTGTTGTTGTTGCCGTGGTGGATGATTAAAATCCACCACGTTGATTGTTGCAGTAAAATTGTTATTTTTTTTATTATTAACAGGTGGTGAAATGTTTACAACATTTTCCCTTTTAACTTGGTCAGTTACTCCATCTGTTATAGCTCCACAGTTTTTTATGAGGATTTTAGGTCCTTGATTTGTGTTCCCTGTATTAGAACAGGCCACGGTGTTTTGATTGGGAGTTTTTAATTTCCCATTTGTCCCATGTATTACGACCACTATCTATTGCCACTTGGTCGATTCGGAGAGCACTCTCGAGTACTTCATTATAAGTTCTTAGTGGGAACTTCTGGACTTCTTCTTTTATCTCTCTATTGAGAGAATTAAGGAATATCGCATAGTTCCATTTGATCCATGTTTGGAGAACTTGCTGATGAGTAGATAACCATAGACCATCTTTGAATAAAATGAGCAACGGACTCATTATGTTCTTGTTTGATATGCAAGAACTCCCTGATTCCCATTCTTAACAATTTGTTCATGTCGAAAGCTTTGATGAATTCTGACATGAGTTATTTAAATGAGTGTATCGAGGCTTCAGGTATTCTATAATACCAGTCAAGGGAAATAACTTCTAATGTTATAGGGAATTTTTTAGCGACAACCCCGTCCCAAGGGAGTAACTCCCGTATGGCTATGGCATAGGCCTTAATGTGTGCATTTGGGTCCCCTTTCCCTTTGTATTTGGGTAAATCGGAGAGAGGTCTTGGAAGCATAACACAAGTCGTATGGTGAAGTCTAGGGGCTCTTTTAAATATTCTAAATAAGTCCCTACTGCGTAGGCCTTGACCATCGATGGGGCTTGTTGAGGGGGTTGAGGTGAGATGGTTTGTTGATATGGCATAGCATATGCGTTTGTAGGGACATATGGGAATCCCTGTGGTTAAACGAACATCTTGGGAGAATAGAACATATCTCCTTGTGGTGACTTTAAATAAATGTTTAAGTAAGGAGGAGTATTGTTCTGGTACAGGTTGTTTGGTGCCAAGCCGGGCGGTGTCATGTTCTTAACTGGAATGGCATTTGAAAACACGATCCTAGTTGGTGTTTGTTGTGGGTAACTATAAGGATTTTGAGGAGGCATGCCTAACGTGCCTGTTCCTATAAGGAGGTCAACCTAACCAGGATGATGCAAAGGATTGGGGACTCCTGCTTTCCCAAAATATGAATTTTGGTTTTCTTGAGCAATTTCCAGCCCTTTAACCATTTCAGCTAAGGCTGAAATTACCTACATTGGTGAAGACACAGTGTTTTTCCTTAGGGGTGTTTGTTGTATAGCTTGAGGTTGTAAGGGGGTGTGATACCCTACTATGAATTGATCGTTACCCTGCTAAGCTTCACCTAGGGAATTTCCCATAGGTGGAGGAATGGGGGTGTTTTCTTGGAGTAGGGTATCAGATTGTATTTGCAAACTTCCTATTGGTGGATACATGTTTTGGAAACATTGTTTTCTTTTAACGAAGTGTGCTAAGTATTCGTCATGCAAAAATGGGAGTGAGTCTAATTGTCTACTGATCTGTGGTCTAAAAAATACCCAAGGAGATGAAGCAGATTCCCCAGTAAACGTCATATTATAAGAACCTGATGGCTCTTACTATTGTGTTTGTCTGAACTGATCAAACTCCTCAATTCAGAACAAAGAACTTGAGCTAGTTCTTTGAGGGGGAGTTTGAGATGACAAGTAATTACTTCAATAGTTATCAGCCCATGCAGAAAGTGAGGGCGATGGTTGTCTATTTGTTTGACTATAATTTACTTCAAGGCCAAAGAGAGGTCTTATGTATGCATCGTATCCTGACATATTCGGGGGGTATACGAATACCCGCAGAATAATGGGAAAGAGCAAAGGTGAATGAGAGAAATGAAAAATAATAAAAGGAAGAAATGTTTGTTCATGTCAGGTTCACAAATTTTGAAAGATGGAAAAGTGACATGCAAGCATGGGAATCTACAAGTACCTCTTCCTCATACCTGATCTCTCGAGGTCGTGTCGAGACAACCGGTGAATGTTGAATGCGAATGGATACAAACAAGTTAATCAGGTAATCTTATATCCTCAATACACAATAATGGAATCTACGCATCTAAGGCAAAGAAGGCCCTCCTAAGTTAAATTGGTGTAATGATTTTTTCAGATATAATGGTAGCTCAGCTATAATCAATGTTGAGCTCTGCCAAGATCCTGTTTCTTGGTTGTTGGATACATGGGAAGTGACCTGTGTGAGATTCATATATATCTCAAGACAAGGTCATAAAACGGTGATAAGTGACTTAGTGGATTTGTAGTTAACTATGGGTGATTTTCTGGTCTATCCTAGAAAATATTAAATTGATTAGCTTCTATGTTTAATACAGATAATTGTACTATGATATCTGGCAAGAGTGGTTAATATCTAAATACCAATGCTCGTAAGCTGATTTCAATACTTAACTGATTTGTAGGCCCTGTTGGGTTGTGGGACTTGGGGATCACAACCGTGAGTTCGTGGTTATTGTTGATTACGAAACACAGCACCCCTGAATGTCTGCAACTGGATGGGTTGAGACTCTCAGTGTGATTGCATAACATGGAGCTTTTCCTAAGTGTGGGACCTTGCAAAATCGGAAAAGCTCTCCAGATGAAGGCCGGTTCCTATTCCTCTGTTCAGATGCACACATAAAAATGCATAGGGTTTACTCAAAAAACCTAATCTAACTTTCCAAGGAGACAGGGTAAGAAGATGCATAAAAATAAAACCTAAACTAACAAAGGTGATGCACCGAGGACTGATGAACACCTGTCTTGCCAATAAACACAAACCAATAAAATGTAATGCAAGATCATGCACAAATAACCAAATTTCAGTGAAAGATCAGAAGGATACAAAATGAACATAGAGAGGGTTGAGAATCATCCACAGAAATGCATTATTTTCTCCAAAGATTGATACAATACACTATAAAATGCCAAGAGGAAAAGTTGCATTGCAGTTTTAGATGGGAGGTTTGAACTCCACAAAATCCACCTACAGAAAAGAGGAGAAGGGAGGGGAAAAACAAGAATTTCCAACCTTTAGAAAGCATCCCCTCCTTATAATTTATAGGAATAATGAGAGAGAAAAGAGAGGGGAATTCCAAATCTACCCCAACCACCTCCAGGTTGCATTTAATTCATCTCATTATGGTGGTAGGTGAGAACCCTAGCAAACCCAAAAAGTGGAAAACTATATTTTACATTTTTTAGAATTTGTTCTCACCCAAAAAGTTAGGCAGAGGACCTTGTAAGCTTTCCAAAAAGTCTAACCTTGCATGAATCCGAGCTCCCTGTGAAAAGTTATGGCCATTTGAATATCTGCGCCAGGGTTTGCTTTCTGTCAGCGCTCAGAATGTTGCACATCCTGAAGGTGTGCCATAGGCGCATCCATATTTGTGTCGACATCCTCTTACCTGCGCCATAGGCACATCTATATTTGTGTCGACATCCTCTTACCTATGCCATAGGCGCATCCATATTTGTGTCGACATCTCTTTACGTGCGCCACTTACCTGTGCCAGTTACCTACGCCAGGGCGCATCCATTTTCATGTCAAAATCTCTTTACGTGTGCCAATTACTTGTGCCAGGGTACATCCATTTTCATGTTGACATCTCTTTACATGTGGAACTTACCTGTTCCAGCGTGCATCCGTTTTCATGTCGACATCTCTTTACGTGTGCCACTTACCTGTGTCAGTTACCTGTGCCAGGGCGCATCCGTTTTCATGTCGACACCTCTTTGTGTGTGCCACTTACCTGCGCCAGGGCACATCCATTTTCATGTTGACATATCTTTATGTGCGCCACTTACCTGTGCCAGGGCACATCCATTTTCATGTCAACATCTCTTTATGTGCACCACTTACCTATGCCAAGGTTGTTGGTGATGCAATAAATATCGGGCTTTGACTTTCTTTGATTTCCATATTCTTCTGCTTGTCTATATCTACCCAGAGGGAAGATATTTACAACAGTTATTGTGGACCTAGTAATTAATGGTCATGTGAAGAACCAATCCCTTCTCCCAACTATCTAGTAATCGTATGCTTTTTCAGCCTCTATGTTTAGAACTAGAAGTTGTATGATTTTGTCGAAGTACCTAACAGGTGTTCTGGCAACTTGAATACGTAAGCTAGTGTCTATTTCGACAACGAGGTCTCCCACATTAGTCTATGGAACAAAAGGATCGCAACCAAATGTTTTCTCTTGTTTGAATCCTTACACAGTCATTCAGATGTTTTATCAAGGTAATCTATAGTTTGGATGGTTTGACCAGAATGTGTAAGCTTTGTCGTCTTCGATGTTTAATCCTCTTAGTTTCTCACTAATTGCTTGTAAGTTTGTTGTTTCTTGAAAGACCTGTATCCTGAGGTCCTTATCTATATCAGCTAATGTTGTGGGTAGATTTGGCTGAGACACTATGGGTTCAAATATATACTCTCTAGGCTCTCTAGGTCCTATGATTGTCATACAAAACGATTCAACTTTTAACAAACATTAATAAACTGATTATGAAAGAAGTATTCATGTTAGGTAAGCATTCTTCTATTTTTGTTTTTTCAATGACACATTTCAATGAAATTAAAGAGTAGCTACTCTAGTATATTTTATAAAATGGACAACTAATCTAGTAAGAGAATAAAAACAAGCAAAGTAGTATGGTATGGCTATTTGCTTTTGTAGTTGTGATTTTATCTAAATATCTAAGCAACTAAATATATTAAATTGAAAGGCTCTCGATCCTACCTTATAAGTGAGGAATGAATCATAGTTTCTCAAAAACTATCAATCCCCACAGCTTCCCCGGTGATATCGAGAGCAAACGTTTAACTGAAATGAAATAATTCACTACTCTATTTGTTATGTCGTAACTACAACTTTGATAGCACAAACCTGGCATTTACAGAACAATGGTAAATCCAGTTGTGTGTGATTTTGTCCCCTTAGTGTGATCTCCTCTTTCCTTCATGTCCTTGTGAATCTAGAAAAATTTGTATATGATAGTATCAACAGAAGATGGTATTCGAACAATGACAGCTTTCGGTATAGACCGAATACAATGTAAGTAGGAGAGAGATAGCACAAGTTAATAGATCTTGACTATGCGATTCCTTGCAGGATTTATTGTGGGAATACAACACAAGTGTACTGAGATTTTCAGAAACTATCCTTGTGACAAAACAAAACCTGTAACTTTAATGGATTCTAGTCTAGAAATGAAGCTATTCTATGCTAAACTGATTGTATGAAGCAACAATGGAACACGACTTGAAACAAGAAGACTATATGACCTCTAAAATACCAACAATGGAAGTAAAACAAGAAATTGATATAATTCTAAGTGAGAAATTGAAAGAATGAATAAGATAATTGAGAAGATGAGGGGCCATTTTCTTGAAAACAAGCTGGCTATTTAAAACCAATGCATTTACTAGAGGGTAACTCCGATTAGAACTCTTTTACTATAAACAAAGGAAAAACACTATTACCAGGGGATAAAAAACATTAATGTAAGCCAAAGTGGTTGACAAAAGCGTGTAAAACTCAAGATTTATGTTTGACGCGATCGTCAGAAGGATCTGGAAAATGTACACAAGACCATTGCCCTATGCAGGGTGGCAGTTACATGACCACCACCCTGTCCTGGGCGGCGGTCACAGAACTGCTGCCCAGGTAGGGTGGTAGTTTTGTCACTGAAGACAAAAATGCAAGAAGAAAGGAGGGAAAAGGGGAAAACAAAGCATGCGGAGGCTGAGCAGGGCATACAAGATATAAGTGTATACTTGACAAGCCTTTCTGGATTCTAAACACCTTACAAGGAGACTTGTATCCTCATTGGGGCATGTGTAATATCGTTCCAGCAGTGCAGTACCCTTCAATTTTAGGTACGTACAAGTACACCCCAAGGAGTTACAGATAACTAGCGGGTTTTTTAACCATGAGTTATTATGTCACTTGGGTTAGGTTTGCATGGAGTCTATGTGCCTAGAGCCATAGGGAGACCAGCCTCTTTAGGGAGCAAAAATGAATTTTATATTTTATTACTACTACTTGAGAGATGCATAAGAGGCTTGAGGGAGGAATAAGAGAACTGAAGGAGGCATAAGCGATTGAGGGAGGCATAAGATATTTGTGTGTGTGTGATTGATGCTTTACGAGGTATGTAGAGTTGTTATAAAGTTTTGGTTGTGGTGTCATGATGTATGTGTTACTCGTGTTAGTTGGATATGTTTTGTGATGTTGAGGATAGGGAGTTAATTCCCTTGTTGACACTATGTACCTATAGTTATCTTTCTGAGTTATGTAAAATCTTCGTCTGTGGAATTGTGGAAATATATAGTTGTTGTAGTACACATTTGTTTGAGTATTCTTTACATACGTCATGGATGTGTGATAAGTGCTAATTTATGTGGACCATGTCTGTTCTCTTCCATATTTGGTTAAGCTCTTGTGGTGTGGTACCATCATGAAAGTATGTAAAATTATGCTTGTGAATCATTAGTGTTGTGTATGACCCTGGTAGGGTGTTGTGATAGCGGTTCATGTTGGGAACCCACAAGAAAGAAATAAAAACTAGAACTCTATGACAATAAAACTTTAAAGGACTTGAACTAGGAAAAATGTAAATAGAAAGGGACTAATTAAATAATGAATAATAGGGAACTGGCAATCTTCACAGAACTTGGAAAGTTAAGCATTCTGTCAAAATGAGGCTACCCCGTGAGTGTGCTTTAACAATTGAAATTTTAACCACAGGGTCTACTGTCATCCTTATCTATTCCTTGATGCTTACCACCTTTCCTTGCTTCACTATTATGTCACATTGAGGATGATGTTTTCTTAAGGGGAGAAGAATGTAATTCCCTGATGTGTCTTTAGCAAGTCAGTTATGAATTTTATTTATTCCCCCACCAACCCTTTCCATTAATTCCTTGTTGGGCGAACTTTTTTTTTCCTCGTAGCATTGGATTCTATGTTTCTCCTTTGTTTTTACTAACAAGTGGGTGTGTGGAGTTGTTGGCCACCTGTCTCATTTAATATTTTATTTATGTAGGCTTTGAGCTCACTTTTTTTTCATATGAAACACCTTTTCTATTGCTAGCCGCATGTTTTGGTTCACTATCCCTCTTTTTCTCCACCCTGGTTCCTATTTGTAGCCTAAAAACGTCCCTCTTGGTGTTGGCTGCGTGATTGTTGGCAATGAAATTTTGAATAGTCTAGTTTTGTAGTTTCAATTTGTGCATTTCCTACAATCGTGGTATCCCCTTGAGACCACATCTCTTTGAAGAATTTATTCAATAGTTCACTTGCCTTGTGTTTATCATCCTCATTACATCCTTAGCTTCTGAGGTACCTTCGATTTCAGCTGACAAAAAGGACCCATTTCCTTTGTGCTTCGATGGGTGTTCTTACCCTATTTCAGAATTGTTATTTTTTCCCTACCTACGTATAGGATGGAAGATGCGAGATGATCATTTTGGACACCTATTTGTTACTTAGGTGAAGTAGGGTTCTTTTTATATCCCTTCTATAAATATCCTACCATCGTGGTAATCCTTGAGACCACATCTCTTTTAGGCATATTATACAACAGTTATCCATGCCTTGTGTTGTCCTCCACATTTCTTTTTGTTTTACTCCTTAACTCCTAAGGCACCTGCTACAAAATAAAACAAACATGAATTTTTTTCCTTTGCTCTTTGATGGATGCTTGTCCTACTCTCATACCCCATTTTGATGTAGGTTGTGAGGATGTTGGCAATGTTGTGGATTTTGGCTTTACCCCCTTCCATGTCTCACATGTTTTGAAGTTCCTGGTCCTTTTTCATTAAAACGATTGGTGTATATACTTTAGTCATGACAGTCTTTGAGATCACATTCCTTTCCATCTATTGAAGCTTGTGGTTTTGGAAGCTCTCTGCCTCTGCCAACGTGGGATTGAGTGGATTTTTGGCACCTAACATGTTTGTGGATAGAGATTTAACTTGAGGTTTGATACTATAGGACTTTGGGGTGTCTGGTGCCTTGTTGAAGCTGGATACTAGGTAAGATAATCCTACCTTTCTTACAATTTCTAAAATTTAAAAATATCATGAAATAGAACTTTCCTTTCCCTATATTCAATTTGTCTTTGTGGCCTATGTTGTGTATTTGTTCACCTTGTGGAAAATCTCTACCCTCCTCTTGCAATGTTCTTATTTTGTCTTCAATTGTTGTCGGTGTTAAAGTGGATAGCGTAGATTTACTTTTATCCAATGTTGGTTTTTGTGTGTTGATGCTTGTATGATCAACCTTCTACCATTATTAACTGAATTTCTAGGTTTGAGTATCAATTTGTCATGTTGTTTATAACTGGAGTTTTTTGTTGTGAAGGCAATCCTACTGCATTTTCAAACCTCCTACTTTTCTTACGATCTTGTCATTTTTGGATTAGATTCCTTCCTGGATAATCAATTTTCTCCTATTCTTTTTGTGAAATTTTTATCTGGGTATTCAAGTAGTCACCTTATCAGATAATTTATTTCTCAGGTGTACGAGTTGTGTTTATCATCAGGGTTTATGACCCCCCTTTTTCCTTCTCTATTTTTCCTTAAGTAAACTGGATTAGTGGAATCAAGTCCAGTGTAGCTTTACCTTATGTTTACAGTATGTTGATCAGTTCACGAGGGTATGAAAACCTTTCTTTAGCAAACAACTACTAGATGGAACCCGATCTGGGTTGACTATCATTTTATGGACACTTAATCACCCTTTTGGATTATGTCAACAATATCGTAATGTCAGTTTTTCTTTTGTGTTTCCCAACCTTAGAGTGGTGTGTTTTTCGAGGTCTATTAGACCTCCATGTTCTCTTTTCTTGAACCAATTAAGTGTTCCCTTCAAACTATCCCATAGTTTTGCAAAAATTTATGTGTGGTTGACTTCTGTAGTTAGATTTATGCTTGGAGGGTGTATCTTGGCAAAGGTACTCAGACTACTAATTGTCTTGCACCTTGAGTATTCGTGCATAATTGTGTATGATGCTAGATGTATACCCTTATTGCCTATTGATCTTCAATATAGTTCCAAAATGTTTAACATTTTTCCCTGAAGGGAACTTTGACCATCCCGTATGAAGCTTAAACCATAATAAAGGTTTTTTTTCACCGCTTTTTGTAGTTTCATGTGTCTGTTATGGATAGCACTACTTTATTGTCAGAACTACCTTGGCATAATTCTACTTGTTATAACTCTTCGTGGAAAATTTTATAATTGTACATCTTGCTGATTTTTTTATTGACTCTTGGATGACGTATGTATGTTGATAACTTTTTGACTTGATAGAACGGTTAACAACATTAGGGATACTTGTGGGTATTTATATATAGATGCATTGTTGATATATATTGTAAGTTAATGTTAATGTAATGGCTTTTGGTGATACTTATAAATGCAATTTTCCTTTTTGAATGGTTTGAATATGTTAACGATGGGTACTTTAAAAGGACTTGTGATGGAAAGTGGTGATCCACATTGTTTTAAACTAAAACTATAACCTTATAGAGAGGGTTTTGAAATCCATAGTGTGGTAAAACTTGGATTGATGTTTTAAATGTTAGCTTGTATGTCGGAAATCTCTTTTACTCTCACTTGTCATTACGTGCCTATAAGGGCAGTGTCCTCTTCTTGAATGATTGTGAAATTCCTTGGAGTCAATGGCCGAAACCATTATTATTTTCCTTCCCTTGTTAAACAATGTTGAATGGTGGTTGTCTATTAGATTTCCATCATATAAATTATATGATTACATGATTAAAATTTTAATACACTCAACCTTTCGTGTTAACCTTTGAATCCCATGCTTCCTCCTGGATTAATTGTTCAATTTTTGTCATTTAAGACAATAAGTGTCATAGCTTTTTCTTTTGGTACATTTTTTTATGAATGTAGATTGTTGGTTTGAATATTAGTTTTCAATATTTTAACCTAATTGTTTATTCGATGGAAATCATGTTACACTATACTATTGTTTCTAACTTATCAGGCCAATGGCCCCTTCTCAAATGATTGTTAAATCTTTGTTGCTTTGAGACAATGTTAAAAATTGAAGTATAAGGCTCTCTTATTAGATTGGCATGGTGGAGATTTTATTTATCTTAATGGGTGGTTAGTCTTTAGAGCTTCGAGCCAATTATTGGAATAAAATGTTTACTTTCTTGATATTGTTAGATAGTAGCTTATTGTTTCTTTGTGGAGTCTTATCTTGCTCACTTCTCACGAAATGACTCAGGTTAATAATTTTTGCAGATGGCTTATGCGAGTAGATGAGGGAAAGACATGTAGAATATTGCATAAAACTTGGTTGAGAATTTAGTTTGTACGAACAATTTTATATTGTAAAACTCTAGAATGGATTATTTGGGGAGTTTAGAATAAAACTAGTGTCATAGTATTATGTGTTTTGGAGTAATTTTTTCGTGACTATTGAAACTTTGGCTTGTTTCGTTATCGTGGAAAATATAAAATTTGATTACCCCATGGTTATGGGTGATTCTAAGGTATTATACAAATTCTAATAATTGTATAGCGTGGCGTGACCAATGTTATTCTCTCTTGCTCCCTAGTCATGGTTCCATAGAGTTGGTTTGTCCCTTTGGGTTGTGTGTTGTGTGGGAAAGAAATTATGTAACCATGTATAGTTTTCACAAACGAGTAATGGTAAACTTTTCTCTTGAGATAAAATGTTTAGTTGTAAACCCTTCTAAGACATAGTAATAATGTAATTCTAAGAATAATAATAATAACATAATAATAAAAGTTATAAAAGTTAAGATAAAATATATACATACAAATAAATTAATGTAGATGTGACCTTCTTGATAACATCTGAGCCCCTAAGCGATCAAAGAGAAAACTATATTTGGTAATAAAAATATTTATATACCTTGTTTTTTCCCCAAGCTAAACTAATCAACATTATCCTTTTATGGTGAATTCTCAAATGAACTTATTGTCTAATCACTGATTAGTTTTTGGAAGATAATAAGGTTGTATAAGTAGGAGGAAATTTATTAAGAAACCCTTCAATCTCTCTCAATCGTTTGAAATGTAAATTGTTCTCTTTTGTCAAACTTAATCAAGAAAAGTCTAAATGAAACTTTTAACCAATCTTGATAAATTCTTAGCCTAAATAAAAGGTTGGTTGATAAGCAATGAGACCCTGAAGCTGAATTCTTTTGACTTGGTTCCCTTAACCCTTGCCTTGGTTCATTGTGATCTTTCTTAAGTAATGTTAAAATTTTGATCCTTAAACAAAGAAGATTATTGTTCTGAACCTAAAATGGTACTTTCCCTCTATCAGATCTTGTGCTTATCACCTATGCAATAGAGGTGTGGAGCAAGTTTCAGTGGCTTGAGTAAGAATAATTCACCTTTTGAGAAATGAAAAATATTCTTAAATCAACGAATTAAGAAAGTTATTGACATATTCTAGAATGATTCTCCTTCAGAAAACTTGATCTTAATCTAATCAATCAATAGTATAAAAGAAAGAAGTTCACCTGTGTAAGAAGAATTTCATGAATCATAACATGAATCTTCTAGATCGTAAATCAAGTTTTGAAGACAATTTTAGTAAATAAATAACCTTAAAATATTTTTCTCTGTGGGATGTCCTTAATTGTAAATATGTACTATGGTTGGACTTTTACGTTGTGCCTTGTCAAAGAGAAAAGTGAATTGTTCGTGATGGGTGTTTTATGATTCCTTGTTGCCTATGTGGTCAATGTTGTGTCAAGCTTATTGAGATTTGTTTGTAGAACTTTTTGGATGCTTGTGTTTTCGTGTGAACTCCAAGCAAGTCAAAAAAAAATTATTCGAGTTTTTCGGTTTTGTTTTTATGGTGTGTTTTAGTGGGCGTTACACATGGTTTTGCAGGATGGAAGTGAGATGGTGAGAAGGCATGGTGTAATCCATTGTTTATTAATGTAATTTATATAAGTTATTAAAAAATATATATATGTGTAATGTATTGCCATGTTACAGAAATTTATATTTGAAATTTGGTAATATGTATGAGATGCTAGTTTTAGGAATGCCTTGGGAAATGTGCATTTAATCATGGGTACCATTTTGATTTAGATTTTCAAATGGAAAAGGTTGGATATGTTAAATGAATTTGAATGTAATATATTGTAGTGCATTTCCATTTTATAATAACCGATTAATTAATTGGTGTGTTGTGTTCTTTACCTTCAAAATGCAATAAAGAAACCTAAGCGAATTAGCCAACCCTAGTAAAAATTTATGTATAACTAACCTTCCTATGTTATTCTTTTGCATAGAAAAATGAAACCTTAGAATGAACTTAAACCTGTATGCTTGATGGAACCTTCAATCTTAACTAAATAAAATCCATATTTGAGTTACTGCCATAGCCTGTATATATATTTAGCAACATCATCATAAAATCACCAGTTAAGAATGACGTGTTCAAATGTTATCTATAGTAAGTGGTCCCCTTCCAGGATTGGTTATCATGTGTGTAGTAAGGAGAATGTGTTCTCTTCACATCTAACTTATGTGTTAGGTGAAAAATATCACCATCTACCCTTGAAAGAAACCTTTAGTAGTTGGGATTATTAGATGAAGTTAATATTTAAATTTGTTACACCCTCCTCTCATTCTAGCCACAGTAGTTTGCAAAAATTTGTCGTCCAAAAATATAATTAATCCTCGCAACTAAAATTTTATTCTACTACCCCTAATAAATATATTCATTAGTTCATTTCTATAACTTAAGAGTATTTTTTCGAAGCAACAACTATGTTGTGCAATCTTACCATATGTGGAGTAGGTAGAGCTATCACCTCTTTAGTATCCTAGTTGACTACCAAGTCTTGTGAAGTTAGATCTAAAAATTTTCTTCATCATCAAATGAATTCCTTATGGGACCCAGATGACACAAATGACCTAGTGAAATAGTCGTACAATGACTTAAACTCTTATTAGTGATCTCTTTAGTCCCTCACAGCTAAATGTGTTACTTTGGCTAGTAACAATATAGTGCTTTGATAGTTTACGGAGGGTTTATAGGGTAAATGTGTTTTTTTTCACCTTAATTTGATCTATAATAGGGTGTAGAGCCCTGAGTGCAAATTGGAATTATACAAAACCTCAGTTGATTAGGAGGTTAACTTGTGGGTGTAAAATGGTAACTCCTTGAAAATGAAATTGAGTTGAAAGATGTTGTAGTGCCTCACATCATATAAATATAAAATAATATAAAAAAATGGACCTTAGTGCACTGGATGGGAGTGGGGGAACTATGAGTTACATATCCATTTAGGAGGCACTTCAACAAATAAAATTTGTAGCAACAAAATTTATTGCACTGAAGTAATGTCTACAAAAATGTGGATGATAATGTGTGGGGTAGGTGAGAGGGAAAAGATGGGTCTTTGAGTGGCACCGATCCTTGTGGGGAATTCTAAAATTAATTTTTGAATTATTCACCCCAACCACCAACACTTATCATTATTATCTGTTGGGTGCACTTGTTTTGTCTTCCTTGCTTTGGATTCCTTATTATATTTTATTATTATTTTTGTTGTCTAGTGTGTGCGTGGAGTTGTTGGCCACCTGTTCCCCTTGTATTTTTTTTATTATGCCATACTTTGGCTCAAAATAAGTAGGTAGGAAACACCAAAAATAGGAAGTATGGCTGCATGAATACATTGGCAGAGGATTCTAGACTGGAGTGGTGGGAAAATGTGTCAAGATTTATAGGCAATTTTAGTTGCTAGTGTGAACTCTTCCTTTTCTTTTCCGCATACTCCCTAGATGTACCAAAAATGTGAACTATTGAATAGGGTAAGGATGTCAATCAAAGCATAATGGAATTCTGATTTGTTTTTATTTGGCCATATTCCTCCCAGACTGCACCAAAAACTTGAGCTCGGGAACACAATATAGATGTCCAACAAGCATATGAGGAATTCTTGCAAATTTTTTGTTGCAAATGCTCTGTAGAGATGTATGCATATATGAGAGCATTCAAGAGATAGGTGAAATCTTGAACAGTGATAGCAGGATTTGTACAAAATGGATTTTTTGAAAAGGCTCAGAGACTTTCAAGAAAATGAGTTTGTCAGGCACATAAAAATGATTTGTAATTTCTTCCAGCAACGCCCCCCTTCTTGTGTAAAAGGAGAGCCATAGATCAAGGTTGTGGACGTCCAACAAAGCAAAAAGTAGAGGATTTATTTTCAGCTTAACCCTATTTGGAGACTGTTATATCAATTTCCCCCCCCCCCCCGCGACAAAATTGATCAAACATGACCCTGCATAGGAGAAAATTGAAGTGTTAGTTCAGTCATGCGAGCCCACATTTCAAATCCAACAACCGATCCCAAATTCGAGGGGCATGTAGGCTCTATAATGGAGGAACGGAGTCAACAAAGGGGGCCAGTAGTGTCAAAGTAACCAGAGCTCGAAGAGAGAAGATTGAAGAAAGGATCAATGTTTTGGACTTCACATACGAGTCGAATTGGGACAAGACAATAGACCCATGAAATATGCCATGTGTCATCCTGATGCAATTCCAAAAAGTGCATCCAAAATAGGGTCTCTAATGAGCGCCAACCCTCCATGTGGTCAGAGCCTCAAAATGTTGAATCAATCGTTGGAAATTATAAGGCTAGCGGAAAGAGCCACGTGCCTCAACGGTGCAAATTTTAGGGACAAGACCTAAAAGGAAGTCCCCAAACAAGCACGTAGCTTTGACATGTCCAAAACCCAACATAGTCACTCCTAAATAAGTAGAAGGGACCAAACAAAAAATGGAGAAAGAGGAGCGGGCCCAAATCAACCAAGTATGGAAGAAATAAGTAGAATCTTCCACGTGCCTCATCGGTGCAAAACCAAGGATGAGTTGAAAGAGCGGGTCCCTAAATGAGTCTGAGGATCCCATGTATCCCAGGTCTTAAAAGGGAAAAAAATCGCTGTTGAAAATTCCAAACAAGTGAAAAGAACCACGTGTCAGCTCGGTGCAATTTTAAAAGTGAGAGCCCAAGGCAAAGACTCAAACTAGCACCAACTCTCCACGTAGTTAGGGTCCAACAAAATTCAAATGGCAGCGGGCCCAAATAAGTTAAGTATAAAAAGACCAATGGAAGTCTCCACGTGTCTAAAGCCCAAAAAGTTGCACTAGTCATTGAAAATACTATGAGCGAGCAGAATATGCCATGTGTCTCTTCCACACAACTTCAAAGGTAAATCTAAAAGTCGGTCTCCAAGCGAGCGTGGAGCTTCCATGTGTCCCAGATCCAAAAGAGGGAAAAAGCCAACCGTTTAATTGATTAAGTATAAAAACCGGTGGAAGTATCCACGTGTCTCATCAGTGAAAATTCAAAGGAACACCCCAAAGCGGAGACTCAAATTAGTGCAAGGCTTCCACGTGTGTAGGGTTCAAGAAATGCATTGGCTCTAATATGCTAAGTATCACAGACTTGCAGAAGGTGCCACTTGTCTCTTCCACATAACTTCAAAGGTAAATCTAAAAGTGAGTCTCCCAGAAAAGCAGTGGCCTTCCACGTGTCCTAGGTACGAAAAGGGATAGAATTGATGGTTGAAAAGTCAAGATGGGGCACAGTCAGCAGAGGGTGCCACATGTCAACTCGGCGTAACTTCAAGGATCAACTTCGAAGGTGGTCCCCCAAATTGGTGCAGGCCCTCATGTGTCTAAAAGAGAAAAGGGGACAGAGCCATCCATTTAAATTGACTAAGTATAGAAGGGTTAGCGGAAGCCTCCATGTGACTCATCCAAGCAACTTCAAAGATAAATTCTTGGGGTAGGTCCCAAATGTGCGTTGAGCCTCCACGTGTCCATGATCAGACATATGACCCCACCAAACAAAAGGGACACATGGCCATGTTTTAGGTCAAAGTGGGAAGGCGGGCCTTAGAAGGATTTTTTGCCCAAGCTGGCCAATGGGCCTTGGGAAGACTTTTTCCGAAGTGGAAAAAGCGGGCCAACGGGCTTGAGATGATTTCTTTTGTGAAGCGGGTCTGCGGGCCACGGAGGAAATTTTGCCAAAAGTGAATTTTGGGCTTGTGGGGCTGTGGGGATTTTTGTATTTTTGTAGTTTTTGTTCAAAATATGAAAAGTGAATTTCGGGCCTACATATCCATTTTGTAAAACTGGTTTTTCACCTTTTTTATATGGATTCGATTCAAATATTCAAATTGGCATATCTTTCGATCCATTTCTCAAAATTTAACAAATTTGGAACCATTGGAAATATCTCGGCCTCGTCTACACCATGAAATCCTAAAACTTTAATTTTGAAAAGGTTAGGTGGGTAAAAATAGGAAAAATTCTTTCATGCCATTAATGTGCAATCTGATTGCTTCAACAACCAGATCAGATTTGATTTGATTTTCCATTCTTTCTTCTTCAACACGCAAAATAGGCATGGGGAACTAGAATTGATAGATTGTAGGTAGATTTGTAGGGGGCATTGATTGTTGGTGGTTGAGCTTTAAGAGCAGAGTCCGGCTTTTCTTCTTTCTCTCTAGTTTTCTTCATCTATATATTTGTTAACACTTCTCATTTGAAAATGAGAGACATTCGAGGTGTGGGGAAACTCTGTAAAATTTGATTCCCGAATCCATTTTGAGTTGTAAGCCCTCTCCTATTCCTGGAAAGAATATTTTATGCCTCTGAGCATTACTATAATAGTCTGTGCACCTTATAGAGCAATAAAATCATGTTTTTGTGGTGTCCTTCAATCCTTTGCATTGTTTTGTTGTTTCACTGTGCCTCTCCATCTCGTGGTTGCTTCCTGTGCATGTATTTCATGTTTGCAAGTGTATGATGTTGTGTTTCATGAAGTTTTAATTGTGGATTTGGACCTGGGTCTGTGTCACTTTTGTCTGACCTCCCTCATCTCCTTTTCCCCTATTTCATCCTCCCTCACCAGAGTATCTCACCACTTCCTTTTCTGGTGTATCACTTCTTAGTTTAGGCTCTCTTTCACTCTTTCTCTCTCTACCTAGTCCCTTGGAAGATTAGATTAGGATTAGATAGGTTTTACCTGTACTAGAGTAACTTTTGACAGGTAGTTTAGGAAGCAAGAACCAACCTTCTCTGGAGGGCCATTTCAAGTCTATAAGTCCCATAGCTTGAGAGATGGTCCCATGTTGTGCAATCACACCGAATGCCCCACTCAAATCCAGGGCCATTCAAGGGTGATGTGATTTTGCACTAAGAGAGACTTTGATTTTCCTGGTATTGGGCGAGCTATACATGGAGTTCTGTAGGCACCAAATGGATTCACCTCTTGATCTAGGCATGTTTTCACATCTGGGTCACCATTTTTTTTTAGATACAAGCTCTACATTTGTTAATTTTCTCATATATCTCACTATTGTTTTTGATATCAACTTGCTTGGAGTTTGAGTTGGATGTGGGTTTTGTGGGTTATGTTGTTAACAACTCGTCATTCTTGTTTTTTTCTCATGGTGTTGCTATGTTGGATCGATCTTTTTATTAACTGTTGTTATGGGTTTTGTAGTATGGAACTCCATGAAAACTATGCTCAACACACTAAGGTTGATCTTGTTGGTAGACAACCCTTGCTGTATCAACTGTGTAGCTTGTTATTTCTAAACATTGGTAGTGGTTGGAGTAAATCCAATTCGAAATTAACTTCCCAGAAACACCTCAATTATAATGGGACATTTTAGTCAAAATATGGACATCCTCCAAAGTGTATTAGAGGATGAGGAGCATTCTAGCAAATATTTGTAGCTAAAACTATCAGGAGGATATGTATGTAAAATGTAGAACCATGCTCTTAACACGAAACCATATGGAGCACCTCTTGCATGCAAACACAAATATCTCTCAGGCATGGTTCTTTTATCCTTAAATTTCATAATTCTTATCATTTTATTTTTTCATTTGCAATAAGATAAAATTTTAAAACGTAGAGATTATCATGGATCTATTTGTGTTTTCAAAATAATAAAACGTTATAATGTAACTTACAGGATCCAAAATTCCTTGCTAAATAATAAAATTTAACCCTCACTTCGTGATGATCTAGAAAAATTCACAACCAAACTAGATTACTAAAATACCTTTTTTATAGACAAGTTGAAGTTGAGTCCCCTGTAAATGATTTAACCATTCCTTTGTTTAAATAGATCAATTGTGATTTCCAAAGACTTGTAAAGTAACCTTCATAGCTCAAGAAATGAGATGTTTAGTTTTCTTCGTGTACCTTGTTATGTGACGTGTCACTTAAATCTTTGGATCCACCCGAATGAACATTTTTTACCTTTTTGACACCCTGATCAGATCCTTGTTATACTATTTTGCAGCGGTAGGAAGCTGCTAAATCTAAAAAGTTGGCTTTCGTTTTGAACCGCCATTTGAAACCTAGATAGAGAAATTATTATCTGCCTTCGCAAATCTTTGGTAATTTTACTAGACAATTACCTAAAACCTTCATTTTGGAAAAATCACATTCCAGGTTAGTTTGGCAAAGGAATTTTTGCAAGCCTCTAGTCGTAGTTTGACAAGGTCAAACTAGACCAATTACGACTTGTCACTCCAGAAAGCATGTCGTCCTTTGGAAACAATTTTCGAGTTCTCAGTCTCGTTGACTCTAATGAATTCTGCATATTTAGGGGAAATTGTAGGAAGTTTCTCATTGCACGTTCATCCATCGAACGTTAGTTTTGGACGTGGTTTTCTGAACCCTCGAGCTTATTTTTTATCATTTACAACTAGCTCATTTATGACCGATGGCCCCCGAAAAACTAGTTGCTAATCGTAAACTGTTCGTCAGTTCTAAATTCTATTAGTTCCTATGAATGATTGGTCTATAAGTGGACACTTATAAATTTAACCATGGAGTGTTTCCTCATCGGAAGACAATGTTTGAAAGTGGGTTCTTAGCCTCCAAGCCTATTTTGAACATTTTTGTAGCTAGTAGGAAAATGTAAAAAATAAAGTTGTAGGACCCCTGTCAGGTTGCCAAACCACCCTGGAAACTTTTTTCACATGTAAATAACTATTTGAAAAATCTATAGTGCAACTTGTTGTGTGAAATAGAACTTTTGACAAAATGGTGTTTCTATCTCTTCCTTTCTCTTTCTCTCTCCTTGGTTATGAAATGAAGTGAAATGAATACATGTTTCTAAACCTTTTCTTTCGAATGCAAATTATAATTATTATTACATGTAAATGAGAAACTAAAGACATCAATTACGTTAAATTAGGGTGGATTCCATGGATTTATCGTTGATTTCATGCTCACATGGTTTTGCAGGATTTATGGAAAAAAGGTAATTCAAATTATTATTGTAATTTTTATAGGTAATTGTAAAATGAATATATGTATAATGTGTCTCATGCTACAAAAATGTTATATTTAAAAACTAATATGTATGGGATGCTAGTTTTAGGGCAAATGCATTTAATCATAGGTTCAATTTGATTCATAGTTGTGTATGGTAAAAAGGTTTCATATATATATATATATATAGTATATATGATATATATGATAGTATATATACATATAATGGTAAATGAATTTGAAGTTAATATCTTATAGTGCATTTTTAGTGTTCAATAAATGATTAATTATTTATTGTGTTGTATTCTTACCTTGTAAATGTAATAAAGAGATTTAATATCGACCCCATGCATAACATGTCGTCATGTGTGATCCTTCTTACCATAGAAGAAATTGAAACTGTAGAAGTAACTTAAACTTTACACTCGATAGAACCTCCTACTTTAGCTAAATAAAACCCCTAGTTTGAGTTTACTGTCATAGTCGTTATGTTTAGTGACATTGTCGTAAACCCATATTTTAGGAACAACATGGTCCAAATTTATCTAGAGTATGTGGTTTCCTTCAAGTTTTGGTAACCGCAAGGAGAATGTCTTCTCTTTAGGTTTAAAACCATGTTGTGTGGTGAAGACCACTTTGGAAGTCACCTTAAGAGTCATTTTTTGAAGCAACGATTATGTGGTGTAACCTTACCATCTGTGGAGTAAGTAGGACTATTACTACCTTAGTATCCTATTGGATTTCTAGGTCTTAAAAAATTAGATCTAGAAATTATCTTCATTAGCGAATGAAATCCATGTTGGATCCAGACGACATAAATGGAGATCATGAAATAGTTTTTCTACGTCTAAAACTCTTGCAAATGAACTTCTTAGTTCCTCTCAGCTAAATGTGTTACCCTTGTTTCTATCAACACATCACCTTGGTACTTCATGAAGGTAATGTATCATAAGCATGTCCTTTCACCTTAAACTTTTTTATAGTTGAGGCATATAGTTTTCGGTGCAATTAGAATTAAACTAAACCTCAATTGATTGGAAGGTTAACTTGAGGTTCGTGTGTATTTATAGTGCCTCCAATCATATACTTCTTCAAGATGTTAGTCAAATACTTTCGTAACTCCTTTTGTTATAAAACTATACTAATAATGAGACCACAATGCGATGTAAGAGTAAATCATATAAGAGTAAAACAAGATTTAAGGTTAGGAATAATGTCACTCTTGGATTCCTTATAAATTAATTAAACATCTTCATTTGTTACAAAGAATATGAATTTCCTTGGTGTGATCAAACTTTTAGAAAAAAAGGTATATATATATAAATCTAAATGGAATTCAACAAGTTATGGAACTATAATAACTATGGTAGGGAAATAACTATACCATGATCGAAGAATGTTTTTGGGAAAAATATATCTTGAATCTAACTATCACTTAATCTTAATATTTCATCTTGATATCACATTAGATTCACTTGTGCAGCAAGGGTAAATTCTAAAAATTGTATAAGCGCTTGGGAAGCATAACCTTAACATAAGAATGAGATAATTAGGATCTTTGTATGCTATTTGAAATATGGAAAATACTTATGTAAGTTATGGAGATTGTCATAAGGGATAAAGAGAAAAATTAAATGGTTGAACAATAAGTGGAATGTGAAATGAATTTAAGAATCTGTAGGTGGAAAATGGAGAAAATTATTACTTACATAATAATGTTATTGGAATGTAAATCGTAACCTAGATGTAACCATGGTGATGATGTGTTGTGAGTTTGTCAATCCTAAAGTCCCTTTTCTTGTGACTGAGTTATTTATAGCATTTGATTCATTGGAGAAAGTGTGTCATCTACATGTATATGACATTGTCGTGTGTCTATGTGAGTCAATGACTTATGTAAGTGTCTTGTGCTTTGTTGAGTTTTCTTTACTTGGAGCCCTTATGGCATTGTGTAGTGAGCAATGTAAGTCAAAAAACATTATCCTGGTATTTTTTACTGTTGTGTTTATGTGTGCAAAATGTGGGCGTTAAAGATGTTGACTTTAGAGAACCCAGCAAACTGAAATATTGCTCTTGTAATCCCTTGCTATGCCCTTTTGTACATTAAGAATAAAAGAAATTTCACATATTGAATCATGAACTGTTGAAACATGGGATCTTACCTTGAACACAAATCACTTTTGGTTCATGTGTAGTTTATAATGCTTCCAATCATTTACTTCTTCTAGATGTTAGAAAATACTTTTGTAACTCCTTTTTTTATAAAATAATGCTAATAATGAGACCATAGTACGATGTAAGAGTAAAGCATATAAGAGTAAAACGAGATTTGAGGTTAGGAATAATGTCACTCTTAGAGTCCTTATAACTCAATTAAATATCTTCATGTGTTACAAAGAATATTAATTGCCCTTGGTGAGATCAAACTTTGAGAAAACAAAAGATATATATAAATCTAAATACAATTTCTTGATGTGGAAATGTTGAATGGATTCAACAAGTTATTGAACTATATTAACTATGGTAGGGAAATAAAGATATCATGATCGTAAAATGTGTTGGTGCTCAAAATAGTCTCGCCCCATTTTTCCATTGAAAATCTAATCCTACTTACTTGCATCTACTATATTTTATCCCCCCGTGTTGCACCTGAGAAGTCTCTACCTTCCTTTTAAACTGCCATAATCAATCTATTCCTGGGCCAAAAATCACTTAAGGAATCCATAAGTTGGATCCTTGTTTCTCTATTCCTCTGAAAGGGGCCTATAATTTGGGTCTCCCATTCTCTTTTCATCTAAAAAAGAGGCTTTCTTGTTCCTTTAAACTTTCACAGTCAGGATTTGCAACCCTTAATTAAAGAATTTTTACCCTAAATACTTGAAGAAAAATGAATGGAAGTAGCACAGATGAATGTTTTTGAGCCTTAATCATAAAAGATTTGAATTCTTTAATGATGTGTTGTGGAGAAAATTTCATCTCTAGGGATCAAAATGGAAAATCTTTCTGCATTTTACTTTTGGGACGGACATTGTCTCCCAGTCAAATTTACATCCTTGCATCAACATGAAACATGGCCTCTTTCAGTTGGATGCATCAACAAGGTACTTTGAAATTTTATGAATTGCCTCAACTTAAATATTTTTCCACGTGGAGGAACGATTAGCTCATTTGAAGATATACTTTCTATGTTTGGCCTTGGAGTAGCACTTTGGAGAGGACATGTGGAGGTTTCCGGATGCTTTTCCCGGACTTAGAAATGTTTTGTATGTTTTGGGAGCTAATATAGTTTGGTGAGATAGGGACACATGGTGAGCCCGCGCTCATTCAGAGATGTTGAAACTTGAGTTTCATTTTGAAGAATGCCAAAACGTTTCCACTTGGAGGACTTCCACTCTCTTTGTATTTTTCTTGGAAGGTTGGGTAAGGCCGGGAAGTCGGGGAGACTATAAAAGGACACATTAGGAACCTTTCACTGAGTGCTTTAAACCTTACTGACGACTATCACTGTTTTGTCAAGGGCGGTTAGGATCAGTAAAGCACGTGGTGATGAACAAAAGAATGTTCCTCAGGGTCTCAAATTTTGGACTTATCTCAAGATGTGCCATTGTGACGGGTGGAAGTTGGTGCAAAAGGGAACAAGGGAACAATTCCACTTGGAGGTGGACCATCCGACTTGCCTGATTTGAATTGCCCCTTGATATTCAAAATGACTGAAATCATCAAAGTGAAACCAACAGAAGGGGAGATAGAGAAAATTCAGAGGAACTTGCTCCAGTAACGGAAAAGTTAAAAATTTTAGAGGAAAATGACAACCAAAATGTTTCCTTTTGTGGGAAAAAGAGTTAAAAGTTTTGGAAAATGGACATTTCAGGCTTGGATCCACATGGAATATATACACTATTTGAAGCTTAAAATGCGGACTATGAGGAGTTTTTGGAAAATTTTCCCTTTTCCAAAAAGGAAATGAAAAGCAAAAATCTTGAGCTCTGGTGGCTTTGGGATCCCCACACTTGGACAGTGTCAGGAAATTTTTGAATTTGAGGTGAGAGAAAAATGGAAATTATCTGCTCCATTTCGTTTTCAAAAGGTCATGTAAGAGGTTTCAAAGGAAACCCTTCCCATTTTAAATTGAATCTTTTTCCATGTAGGCCTAACGGCCCAAATTCAAAGTAGAAGATCAACCTGATAGTTGTGTGTCTGAATTGATTTTCCCCCCATTTTACTGAAACCAGCTCCTAGAATGTGCGAGTCTTCATGATTTCTCAAGGATATTTCCTACACAGCCAAACAGGGAGGGGAGTTAATTTTGGTATCTAATCGTTTGGTAGGAAGATATGGAAATGTATTTCGCCATTAAAATGATCTGACTATCAGGCTCAATCTGATCTTCCATTTTTCTTCTCCCGAGCATGCAAAGAACCAGATTCGACAGATTAGGGTTAGAAGTTGTTGGGGAGTTGAAGAAAGAGTAATCTACTAGAGGAGGAGTTAAATGTAAGAGATATTCAAAGAGATCTTCCCCCTGAGCACCTGACAACTTTTTATAGATCTGAAATCCTGGGAATTTAGGATCATGATCATGGCAAGCACTGGTGCTCTAACTCAATGTTTAATTTTTTGGGCATCAAAATACTACCTCCATTGATAAAATGTTATAAATTGCATGATCAAACACCATGAAAAGGGTACAACTATCAGTGTTAGAGGTCGAAGAAAATTCCCAAGAGGAAAATTTGAAAAAGCCTGTCTTTTTGAGAAGTCCTCTGAGGAACCTAGTTATCTCTTTTGTATTAAGTTTGATCATGTCAAGGTGGTTGCGAGTGCACAGCCATTGACAAGCTCTGAGATTGTTCTAGAAACTTTCCCCTGCTGATAAATTTAATCAAACTTGAGTTATCATGTGTTGATCTTGAGCAAAATGTGTCTGTTTCATTTTTGAATGTCTACAAAATAGTTCCAAAACCCCAATTCCTATGGCAATCTTATAAAAATCTTTCTAAATCACACAGATCTCAATCCTTGTGACACGTTTAGTGGCCATCTAAAATTTCATTTTTCAAAGAGCTTTCATGTGGGAATGAAATAAACGATTTTCAATCACTTTCTTTCATCTGTTGACTTAAGATTGTCCTTGTAAGCCTCTGGGTGTACCTCAGGCGTGATTGATCTTAGATTTTACATAACTTTTTTGGGTTCTTTAACTTGAGCCTTTATCTTAGAATCTCAGAAGATTGTGTGAAAAAGTGCTAATTTGGGAGCCTCCATTCAAGCACTATTCTTGTTAAAGACTAACATTTTAGTTGTTTTGTGGCATTTTTTTGATGTAATATCCTTCTATTTTGTTGAAGCTCTCAAATATCTGGCGAATCAAGTTCATCATGCCTCACCTCCCACCAAAAATTCATTAAAAATACTCCAATCCTACTTGTACTACCCCTATTTGTCCTGTGTGTGTAAAAATGCATAATTTCTATTACCAAAACATGCAAAACAATTATGATTTCAAATGTCTTTAGTGGCCTAAAGTTTGTCTAGAAAATATCTCCACTATCTAGAGTGACAACTCATGGAGTTAGATTTCGTTGCATTGATCATATTTTCTTCAAGGTCTCTTTAACAACTTCATAAGGATAATCTCCATCTCCTCCTTTAAATAACATTACAAAAGGGTTCTCTTACCTTGGTTGAAAGGCACAATAAATAGTGAGGATAGATCAAATCCTCTTGAGGGTAATACCCATTTCTCCACATGCTGAATGTGACAAAAGGCTTGTTAGATCCCATCATTGGTTGACAAAATGTACTACATTATGATCTTTCTGTCTCTAAATCATGTCAATACTATGTGATGCTGCTCATTGACAATGATGAGAATCAATTTGGGTACCATACAATTTCCTAAATGTTACAAGATTATGTCGGTAGTAAAATGTATCTTGAATCTAAATCTCCTTTAAATCCTAAGTTTCTCTCTTGACATCACGTCATATTCTCTTGTGTAGCAAGGCTAAAAATTAAACATTGAATAAACGGTTGAGAATTATAATCTAAACATAAGAACAAGAGAATTAAGAACTTTGTATGCAATTTGAAATATTTCAAATACTTATCTAAATTATGGAGATTGTTGTAAGAGATAAAGAGATAACTTAAATGGTTTAACTTTAAGTTGAATGTGAAATAAATTAAATAATTTGTAGGTGGAAAAAGGATAAAATTATCCTTCCACAATAATGTTCTTGGAATTTTAACTATAACTAAGATGTAATCATGGTAATGATGTGTTGTGGGTTTGCCAATCCTTGAGTCATTTTCTTGTGGTTGGGTCATTTCTAGCATTCATTCATTGAGGAAAGCTTGGCATCCACATGTATACGGTGTTGTCATGTGTCTATGTGAGTCGATGACTTATGTAAGTGCCCACTTTAACAATGGGTGCATGGCAAATGATAAGAGGGGAAGAAATGTGTGTTTATTGTTGGTATTTGTTCTTATGCAAATGAATTGTTGAGTTTCTCTACTTAGAACCTTGTGGTGTTGTGTAGTGAGCAATGTAAGTCTAAGCAAAAAAAATTAACTTGGTATTATTACTGTTGTATTTATGTGTGTAATTTGTGAGGGTTTACATTTATGCCCATGGAAAATAGAGTAAAGTAAAAACAATGTGCATACCCATTCACACAAGCTTACCAAGATAATGGTGGATGCACAAAAGGCACTCTAAAATGGAACATACTCGATAGAGAATCAAAAAGTAATGAATGATGACATCTCATTTTTGTGAATGTCGGTGAGACAAAGCCTTATATTTATTTTGTAGAGAGAGTCAAGCTTGTGTAGTTTAGTACACCGATAAAAATCCTATTTTATACCACAAATATAAGGAACTCTTTACTTTAAAAGACGAGTACCTAGTACATCTCTAATACCCCCCATAAAACATTAATCTAATATCTGGTTGTAACCCCGTCAAATTCTTTACAGCATAACGTGTGGGAATGGTTCTTTTTTTTTAGTAATTTAATTTTAAAAAATAATTAATTAATTTGTTTATTGTTTTCTCTTTATAAATGTTTAAATTAGATAATTTGTTGTTTTAATTAAGAGTATTTTTCTACCAAGCATATATATAATAAAAATTACTTCATTGTATAAAAATTATATTATCCCAGCTTTTGAAGTTATATTATTTATGTGACATGATTTATGCACATCCCTTTGAATTTCTTCTTTTTAACTCTTTTTATTGTAACTACATCTTGTATTTTTCTTAGTTTGGCATTGTCCATGTAATACTCATATATAGATTTAGAAATAATTTTTCTTTGTTGGAAATAATCTAATGCTATAATGATATTACGGAAGTAAAAATCTATATGGACATTCTCATATATGGATAGTCTATATGTATGCTGCGGGTTTTTAATATGGACTTACTAAATTGGATGTATGCACATGGTGGACTGAGTTTGAAAATTGATTTATGTCGAGGGAATGCTCATATTTTACAAAATATTGGGCTTGTATATTTTTAATATTTCATAATTTTATATATTAGAGATAATAATCCAATGTTGTTTTTATGTTTCGGCTAAAAGGTATTGGCCCACCGGATTGATATATTGCACTAGGTTAGGTAAACTGCACCAACACTATTATGACTTCAAATAAACTAGGTACAGATGCTTGAACAATACCAATATGAATATTTTATGTACCCACTGTTGTATGGAGGGGATATGGAATGTTCCCAGCTCTTGAAGATGTCACAATCTCTACTCCCTAGGACTATCTTGTTAGCCTTGGATAAGAAGGCTAAGTGAAATCAAACAACATTCTAGAAATGAAATGGAGTCATGTTCATGGTGAATTAACAATTTACTATGAAATTGATTTACTGTTACTCAATTAATCAAGTAATTTTTCATCTTTAACACTGTAACAACCCAAAGATTCACACACACACAATCACAGGAAAATACAGGATAACTTTTTTTTTGACTTGCTTGACACATAACATGACACAACATGTCATCACCAAGGATACAACTAACACTGTGAACAACTTAATACAAGGATGGCCCTAAAGGCAGCACGGGAACGTTCACACTTTTCAAGGATAATTTACTATTCACTTATGAAAGGACATGGCAAAAGACCAACCACATTACAAAGTTATAGCTGAAGACATCCCACTGTGAAAATCTTCTTAAGATTACTGATTTACTAGAGCCATCTTTTCTTAGCTTACGTTCTAGAAGGTTCATGATTTGTTTCATACCATTCTTCTTATAGGATTAAGTTTCTTTTCTTTTATATTTCTTGCTAACGTTCTAGAAGGTTCACACACGAACAACACAGTAAAATACAGGATAATTTTTTTTTTTGACTTGCTTGACACATAACATGACGCAACATTCCTCACTTAATTTGTTTACAACTAACAGGTGGTGATACAATTCCACAAGGCTATGGCTATCTAAACCCCCAGCTACTGAAACTCGTTTCACACATTTCATAAGGAACAATTTACTATTCAAAAGCGAAAGGAGTATGGCAAGGTTCAGAACCCTAATCCACAAGAATTAAAAATTTATCATAGCTAAACAAGGACTACAGGTACCATGTGAAAATGGTTAGAGAGAGAAGATTACTTATTTTATTATGAGCCATTTACAATTCTTAACCGGTCTTTTATGTTCTGGAAGAGTTCAATTGAATTTGTTTCAACCAAGCTTCATTTAGATTAATCATCTTGATTTAGTATAACGTTGAGGGACTATCACAGGGGATCACCTATACATATGAAGCCTTCATATTAATGTTTTTTATTTAAAACCAGTACTGGATACAGATTCTACAAGGCTATCTATCTAAAGCCCAGTGATATTACTTTTAAAACTTAATTAACGTTTCCCACATTGCATAGAGGACAATGCATTTAATCCATAGCTTAAGGAGCAATGGTAGGTATTTTTTTCGTTACATCGTTCAGATAAACACTTCATCTTTCCAATCAAAGACTCTAAAATTTTATCAACCAAATACAACTTCATTATTATCTTCTTTATTTATTCATCTATGTATTCCTCCTCTTTTATCTTTGATTATCTTTAGAAAAAGGGGGTTTCAACCCACTAAAATATGCCTAGAATAACATTGATACTAGTACCATGGAGGGTTACTAAACCAATAAGCATTATGACCTGAAAGAAGAAATTATCGTTATTTAACAAGAACGCAAATCACGGTTATAACATTTCCATTCAACATGGCACATGAACCCAAGGAGTCAAGAGATTGGATTTCACTTGGGTCAAGAACAAGAAGGTAACAAAATAAGCCAAGCCATGCTACAAAATTTTCATGACTGCAAATGATATCACCAAAAGAATACTCATAACAAGGTCAAGATTGAATATTATTTCTCACAAAGGTAATTTCAAGTTTAACTACACAAGAACAAGACACTTTATTTCACCATTACCAAACAATACAAGGCAAGAGGTCGTATCAACTCTCTTTACAAGCAATGTTACACAATTTACAACAGATTGGACATTTTTACAAGGAACTTCATAAATTGCACTGATGAAACCTTTACAACTCTTTCCTTCTAATCTACTCGCATAATCCATCTGCACAAATACTAGCTAGAATCAGTTCGCGAGAACTGAGCATGTTAAGGCTACTGCATTGCAACAGTAAGCTAACATTTAACAATAGACATGAAAGGAATGTTCTACTTCATGAAAGGATCAAAGCACAAACCACTAATCTACTTTTCACACGAGGTAAGGATCTACACCAGCCAACAATGAGGAAGTCAAACATTCCAGCAAGCAGTATATCACAAAACAAAGAAACAATCCAAGAACTTGTGGGATAGGAACGAAAGGTCAATAGTATTGAGAATTTTGATCATGCAACCCTATGGATTACGTGACTTAAATCTAATATTCAAACCATCCATCTTAAAAGGAAAAACTTGAGAGTCAAAGACATACTAGTTACGATCAAGACGCGAAACAAAACATAGTTACCCAATCCTTCCAGGAGGATGTTTCATAGCAATAAAGGGATACGTGACCCCGAAGGAAACATTCCATCGTTACAATCTAAACAAGAGGTCTACCGCCTCTTCCTTACAAGGTCTTTTAAAAGTAATAAACGTTAACAACTAGGATTCTCTCTAATTTCTTTGGTTTGCAACTAGGATTCTCTCTTCCTAGAACTTTCTATTGCTAAAGGTTGTATCCTTAATCCCATTGATCTACTTTCGGGCATTGAGGACAATAATGAAATTTCCTTCTTTCTTTCCTAATGTCTGATACCAGAATAGATTATTGAAGAAACCATAAGCCGCAAGTCTTATTAGGAAACGAGTAAAAAAAAAAAAACTAGCTCACAAGTAAGCTACACTCTAGGTAGGCAAGCATGACAAATTTTAAATGGAAAGCCTAAACAAACTTCATCCGTAATCTTCATAAATAGCATACATACTATTATCCAAGACAATATAGCACTATGTGTAAAAATGTTGTACAATATCAATTTATTCCAGCAGGACTCTCACTTACGCAACAAATTACATTCAATAGAAAGGTAATCAAGGAGTAGTGTTACAACTAATAAAACAAGAGCCACTCTAGCTAAGGACCCAGATTTCCATATTTTTGATATTCCCTATCAATGATGATAAAACACCGCAAAAGAAATATACATGCATTTGTGTTTTATCCTGCGGTAAATCTACATTCAGTAGATCTGAAAGGTGATAACTATCTTGTCAGCACAAGCAAGGGAACAAGCCAAAGAGGAAAGAAGCATTCGAGTGGGGCAGAAGTACTAATGAAGGCAACCCCCTAAGGGAGCAAAAAGCAAGAAGTATCTACTATCGAGCAGAAATCAGACCCAAGCATTTATGAGCTTTTATTGATTTGATATCGCTTAGGGTAGCCATAACCAAGCATTTTGAAAGGTAACATTTTTTATTTTCTTTATTTTTAGCTTCCATGTTTCATAAGAATGTCCCTTTCCCATTTCAGATGGTTTGATCCAAAACAAACAAAAGCAAGTAAAACATTGTTCTCAACCATATAATTATAACAGAGTAAAGATAACAACAATTTTCCCCTATGCAAACCAATCATGAAAGGAACATCGATTCAGGAGAAGGAACAGGAAAAAAAAAGAAACCAATGCACTCAAGGACAATCGATAAAATCAAACACAATATTCCATCTTAAGGCGTCATTTCAGGTAGGAGATCATTTATTTCATGAAGTTGAAAAAGGACAGCAAAATATTTCAGGGGCTAGTCTTAACATGCCTGGTTTAGAACGCCATCTCCATAAGTAAAAGATTGTCTCAAAGCCGCTGCTTGCCCTTAACCCAAAGTGCTCTGCGAGCTCGTGCTAGCGCCACATTCACGCGGTGAAAAACAGCTACAAACCAACCCCATGATTTGAAGCTCAGACACGAGACATACTGATTACACCACGCTCCTGGCTCTGGTAGGCATCTACCGTGATGATCATCAAACCTTTTTCTTCATCTGATTGAGTATAGCATCAAATACTCGGTGCAAACATTTCAGCTACAGCCTGTAAGGTGTGATTAGTCCAACATAAAACTTTATGCCTGCCAACTCGGTGACTCATTGAAGAAGCTCATATACTAGCAAAGCAAGAAGGTGCTTCATAACTACTCTGATATGAAACAGATCCGCCCCTATGAGATTCTCTTCCATGAGTTACATCGTACAACAAGTAAGATCTCAAAAGAGACTCTTTGTAAATAAAAAAATTCATCAAGTCTGCTGGTAACACCCTCACTGTCACATAGTCAATTTTGAAGAAACAGCTCAGTAGAAGATCTGGATCTGAAAAAAAACATATCCTGCTACCTTCATCTCCCAAGACATTTTCTCCAACATTGCATAGATCTCCTGTGTCCGTGGATGTGATCTGTCACCTTGAAGGAGAATCCCAAATTTGAGGGTGTAGTCGATGCTGAACAGATAACAACAAGGTTGGACCACCTGCTTGTTGGAGCGCTCAAACAGGCTTCTACTACTGCAACATGCCTGCTACCTAGCTAATTATTGTTGCAGGCAGTTACTGTGGATCCCAAACAAGAACACACCATACAGCACCCAATGAACGTGGAGGAACACGCCTACTTCCCTAGCTTGCAGCTTCAACAATAACCACTATAACAAACCCAACTTAGAGCAACATAACTGTCACCAATAAGCAAAGACATTGGCCTGCAGCTTGGCTGGAAGCGACTTCCCAAAATGAAAAGACAAGACAGTTCAACTAAAACTTTATCTCGTTCTCCTACTACAGCTGCAAGATTTCGCAACAACTGATCATGGCTGTGGTCGCGTGCAACCAGAACAGTAGGATCAACACCAACGGCTCCCTTGGATCGCCCTGTAGCAGCTGTCGCACTTACTCACTTTGAACCTCATGAGCAGGGAGGAAGGAACAGGCGGCTGTAACCATGAAAGCATTTAACAACAAAAAAATTCGGCCCCAGTCTAAACGTGACCCGCCAGCAGGAAAAACGTTGCAAAAAAGCCAAGCGGCCATGTGAACAGCAACTGAAGAGCTCCCAAACACCTGGACTCCATTGGGCTGGGGTTTCCACGCCATTGCCTCTCGAATCCCAACAAAACAATCCTCCTTGTTCACGTGGCCAAAACAATTCAAACGGAGCAGGTAGCACAGGGCGCAAGGAAATTGCAAGTCAACGGAATTAAAGGAGGTGGGGCGGCTGGCAGAGGTAAGGCCAGTGGGGGATGGCCACGTAACAGGTCTAGAAGGCAGGAAGGGGGGGGGTGAGGGACAGTAGGTCCTCAAAGATCAAAGAGCATTCATGTCAGATATACATATACAAATAAAAGGTGAAAAAGGAGTCTTCTTAGAATCGAAGACATGGAAAGTAATTATTCATTGCATCTTCATAGCGCATTAGTTCGCGTACACGGCAATGGAAATCATTTTGGTGGGTTTCTATGGTAAATCTTGATAACTATATAGCCACCGCTCCTGCCATAATTGACACAGATGCGTGGCCTAAAACATTGAGATTAAATGAATGCAATCATGAAAGAGACTCATTACAAAAAACTTTATGTCGGAATCTCTAACATTCCTGATGTAATTATGAATGATGTTCCTCAACAAAAACGGAACAATTCAGTCATGAACCAAAGCATAGTTGATATTCATTTAATGGTAAAGCTTTTTAGTTTGCATTTTTACACAAGGTGACACATGAGAGATGTGGCTTTTCTCAAGTTAATGAATTACATAATTTTGTATGTAGGTTGCAGAGGAGATGTTTCATCTGGTGGTTTGTCGGGCACACGAGAAAGATAGCTCAGGAAAACGATCAGATATATGAGGATTACATTTGAGAATCTGAAGCGAAATCACGTGGACATTCCAAAAATAATGTCAATGAATGCTGTCACAATTTTAGTGGGGCAATGGATAACATGCATTCTATTGTAAGTGTGAACAGTGAAGATAAGAGTTATGTGGATAGGAAAAAAAAATAGAATTATATGAAAGAGGTTTAACTCAAAATAAAAATTATGACTCTTTTAGAGATAGTATGAGTGAAGGTGATTCAAAAGGAAAGAATCTGAAATCAAGACCTAATTTTGACACATGATGTAGCTTAATAGGGGTTCAGACTAATGAAACTAAAGTCTGAACTCATCAACCCTTGTCGATGGGTTAAAGTCCCTGGCTTGACAACGAATAGGAGCAGGATGGAAATGGCTTCAAGGAAAGTTACTAGCCCAATCAACCTTCGAAAAGGGTTTACCGCCAAACGGGGCATTACAAAGTATGTGAGGGAGTGGGGTCAAGTTATTGCAACAATAATTCCAATCTTTCTAATTTTGTAGAATCAATATATTGATACCTCATATATTTGAACTATTATACCTCGATTTCAAACATTTGTGTGATAAGTGGTAAACTCATATGACATAATTAAATATACTATTTAAAATGATAATAAGTAGTATGGTGACTATAATCTCTTGAACTAAATACAAACTACAAGATGATGCGAAGTGTGACTAGTGTGACCTATTTATATTAACACTTCTCAACATTAATGTTTTACAATCTAAAAAACAAATAAATTTTCATATCCAAAGCATAGGAAGTTAAGGCTATTGCAAACCAACTCGGTAACATATTTTCTTTGAATACGAATCGAAGTTTGCTTGACAAACGTATTTTAGGATTATGTTCCAAACAATCACTAACATATATCACCCGTACATTTGAAAGGAAATATCGAGAATTTCATCCAATAAATAAATAATTCTATACTGACATCAAATATATAAGTTTTCACATTTCGTTATGTCGGGGCTTTTGGAAAACTTTTGAACTTTTTTTTGTCGATGTTTTGATCGCGTGGTAAAACTTAAGATAAAAGAAAAAACACGATTAAAAACTCTCAAATTTTTCAGAAAAACTAATCTTTTACATTGATATCGTATATCTAAACCTACATCTGGAGAATATCATATAGGAAAGAAAGATACATTGATACGCGCAACGCCGAGGTGACAGGAGTATCAGATACAAACTCACGCGGGAACTCATTTTAGATTTTATTTATTTAAGCAGCAGGTTGACGATCTTCAGTACACAGACACTTTTAGTTCTAATTTATGTGAACAGCAGGTTGACGATCATCAGTGGCAAGAACTTGCTAATATATGTTCTTATTCAAGCGTGGTGTGGGGATTGCTTTCAACTCCGCTCGCTTTTTCAATACCAATCCAAGTGTGTCATCCATATCCATTTCTTCATTAACAGTCCAGTCAAAGGAATGCAACAGCGAAGCCAACACAATGTGAACCATCTTATCCGCCAAATGGAGTCCCATGCAAATTCTTCTTCCCGCTCCAAACGGTAGCAAATCAAAATCTTGTCCCTTATACTCAATCTTACATTTCTCACCCTCCAAAAATCTCTCTGGCATAAATTTGGAAGGATCCTTCCACACTGCGGGATCCCTTCCCAGTGCCCACACGTTGATTATGACCTGGGTGTGTTGGGGGATTATAAATCCCCCTATTTCACAACTTCTGTCGGCTCTGTGAGGCACCAAAAGAGGAATAACTGGATGCAATCGAAATATTTCTTTCACTACTGCATGGAGATAAGGCAGATTTTCTATATCAGATTCTTCGACACTTCGGTTGCGGCCCACGGTCTCTTCGAGTTCTTGTTGGGCTCGTTTCATTATCCGAGGGTTGCGAATCAGTTCTGCCATCGCCCATTCCACTGTTGAACCAGTAGTGTCACTGCCCGCCATAAACAATTCCTGCACCCACATATCAAAAATACTTAACACATCAAATTTATCTCCTTTTATGCAAATAAGGATAATATAATATTGGAAATTTTAACACTTACAAAAATTACATATCTGATATCTATAAGAGAGAGATCATCGCTTCTCATCTCGAGCAGGACGTCCAGAAAATCTTTCTCCGCCTCTCTTTCATGGCCACCCATCTCTTTACTACTCCTCGCCAGACGATTGTTTATAAATTCATCTAAATATTTATAAACTGGTTTTGAATACATGGTCAAATCGCGGCGTACGCCCTGCAGATCGAGGAACCGAAGAAATGGAAAAATATCGGCCAAATTGGGTTTCACGACAGTCTTCAACCATGACGAAAGAGCGTTGGTGAACTCCACAGAATCGGGATTGTTGGCATCGTACACCTTTGTACTGAAGATCATTTTACCCACCAGATTCAGACCCGTGTAGATCAGAGTACGCGCAATGTTCACACTCGTGCCTCTCTCCTCGTAAATGAATCGAATCATTTCGGATACTTGATCTGTTCTGAGATGTTGCAGAGCTCGGAGTCTTTTGGGAGACATGAGCTCTGTATTCGAAATACGTCTGAGTTTACGCCAATAAGTCCCATTTTGAGCCCATACTATGGAGGACTTGTGAACAGAGACTGTCTGCACTGATTGAATGATTGTCCGCCCAGAAAAGATTTGGTCGTGGGTTTTGAGGACCTCCTTTGCCATGGCAGCAGAAGAGACCACCACTGTCGGTTTCATACCAAGATAGACTGTCATCAGCGGGCCGTATTGCCTGGAGAGCGCAAAAAATGACTCATTGGTCTTTTTGGTCAGCTGAAATAGGTTTCCCACAAGAGGCCAAGCAGGTGGTCCTGGTGGAAGAGAAAGAGTATTCTTCTTCCTTCTCCATATTAATAATACAAAGAACACCATCCAAGCACTGGTAACCAGAGCAGAAAACCAGTTCGCCAGTGGACTATCCATCTCAATTTAGGATAAGTTCCACAAAACGAGATTTTACTCTTTTCAATTGCTTAGAACTCTTACAATCAGAGGCATTTAGAAGAGATAATAGCCGTGGAATCCAAGGGTGAATACTGTACTATTCGCCCAGCAGTTAAAACAAACAGTCCTTCCCCTAACGTAAAAAGGCCGGCGATCATAAATATGTGTTGTTCGCATCGAATATCTATTGTTTGCCACGCCCACTCTTATGCGATTGATACAAGTACCTACTTGTTGCAGTTTATTTTGTAAGTAATTTGTTTGCTTCAATTATTCGGGCGTACATTTTAATGTTTGTATATTAGCCTATTATTTGTACTCATAGAAAGTTAACGTTCTTGTTTACAAAGGCATATCCGAATTGTTAATGTTTTAATTATGGTTTTGTTTTTGTTTTTGTTTTTCCGGTTGTTTGTTTTATTTAGCTTATATTAGTTTGCATGCATTAGTGATCTAGTGTTCCATGTTAATTTATATCAAAGAGACTTCGTTCATGCTAGAGAATATACGATGCTTTATCATGTCGATCAACCTAAAGATCACGCACGTTTGCAGTCAATAATAAAACTAGGTTTTTGACTTTGATATACTAAATTTAGCTGTGGCGCATTGGCGGGTGGCAGGAGTTGTTTGGAGGAGGTCAGAGGTTCGATTTTGCTCCCCACCATCACGAACGTGCGTGATGGATAGGGCCAGCCTTATCATGTAATGAATATTTAAGTCCCTTTTCTTCCTTTTTAATTATAAATGGTATTAATATTTCCCTTTTTAAAAAGTTTAATTTGTAAATAAAAATAGATTAAGATATTATAGAATTAAATTGTAAAATATGCATACGAAAATATTTTTCTTAATTATTTAATAAATATAATTTATGCAAAAATATTATCTATAATGTATTAGAGAAACCACATCACCCCACCATATTTAGATTTAATATTATTGGTAGACCTATGATATATAGATAGAATAATATTAGTTTTAAGAATGATAAAGTAATGATATTATTTATCAATAATTTGCAAATTAAAGTTTAACATCAAAGTATAGTTAAACTTCAACCAAAAATCTACCAAACTATCAACAAAAAAGTGCTATGATTTTGTCCAAATCATTAAATACTGACATTTAACTAACCCCAATATTACTCCTATTGACTTTGTCACTTTGTTGGGACACTTTTTTGGATTTGAATTGTCTATTTTTCACTTTATGCCAACCTTTATCTTCCTCTTCCTTAGTTCCATTCTTATCATTATTATTTTCTTCCACTATTCCATAAGTCATTCTAAGGAAGTTGCTAAATCTTGGTCTCTCTCAATAACTCGACACTTAAAGTTCCCCAACATCAATAAATATGGTATCCTTTGTCGACATACACTTTATTTCTCTATCTACGGTGATGTCTTTCTATTTTTCTAATTCCTAATCCTCCTCTTTTGACCCCATATATTTTGAGCATTCTATAATCATATGGGAATCCTCCAATGTATCCAAACTCTAATCATTATCTTTCTTTCAGAGAAAAATTTGATCATGCCCTTCTTTGAGACCATTTTCTTAAGACTATCCTAAATAATCCATAATTGTTTGGGCTCTTGATCCTCCATAACCAGACTGGATGATATTAAAACCAATAAATTTGTTCTGATTAAGAGATTCGATACTTTGTTATGGATTATCTAGCAAATAAAACTCCGTGTATTATCCTAGCTATAGATAATTGCTGTAAAAACAGACTTAGGGGTCTTTATTTCATTTTTACTTATTTCATCATGCATGTCATGGACGAATCTACAAGCATACAATAAAATGTCTTGATGTTTCACAAAACTATCTATGATTTCTAGGGGTCGATATTAATTACATCCTTTAGTAGATATGGGGGGATACCTTCAATATACCCATCAAAGTTAGAAGGTTGAGATGTCTCCCTAGTTTTTTTGTAATATTAATTATTAGCACCACTTAGTTGGGCGTGTTGGCACATCACTCATACTAATGTCCAAGTTCTCACCAAAAGTGCACACAACCTACAAGGTCCCTCTCTGTTAGATCATTAAATATTCTTAGTCAACACATCACTCTTCACAACATAGATAGAAGACAATCTAATTGATTAACCTAAAATGTCAAATTATAGCCTAATCTAAATGTTACGACATAAGTAACTAAATAAGTAATGAAATAATAGCCAAGGAACTAAACAATGAAATTATGAAGGCCTAGTTACAAAGAGGGTTATAAGAGCCTTAGTTGATTTGAAGAGGTTGCTAGACTGTGTCGCAGTGGATACTGACTGAAAAGAGATGGAAGACCGTCACATAGAAGCCAAGAAAAATGTTGATCCAACAGAATTGGATGGATTGTGGCACCTAGAGAGGGATGGGGGTTCCCATGGGTGTCGTCATATTGTTTCTAGGCATCTTGGTCTGTGTAGATGACCAGAAAACCTCCTCTAAGGTGATGCCAGAGGGTTACACTTATTTGCCTTTAATTTCCTTTATGTCGCACTCAGATCTCCAAGGTTGTTGTAAACCTGCAATGAATAAAGCACCTGTAAAACTCTCAAATAGACATCAAATCTTAAAAAAGAAAGATGTAAAATGAGGGGTAGGAATGTCCTTAGCCACCAAAATGGTGGACTTATAACTGAGTGCTCAAATACATCTCAAATCTAATGTAGTTTCGTGTGTGCAAAAATGTTCCTTAGGTTACTCTTGTGCGTGTCACACTTAGAATAGTGAGTAAGTAGCTATATGTAAAATTTAGTTATTGTGTGCATGGAATAGAATGAACGTCCCTCTTATGAAGTGTGATGTAGAAAACCAGCCCTTGTGATGGGGCTAGATGGATGAAATTGAGCTATTAAAAGTCTTAATGGATGCACCCTTAGGTGGTGATCGATAGTGCTTAGTGTTTGGTCCCTTATTATGAATGCATTCCTTTGCTTAAATTTCATAATTAACCACGAAAAGGCTAATTACTAAAAATATAAGATGTTTAAATGGCTAGAAAGGACCCAAAAAATGTGACCAAAGTACAAAGAGGACAAGGGCGCCTAGAGGGGATGTGAGTGCCTGGCGGTAGCATTCTATTTGGGTGCTAGTGTCCAGAATGAAAAATGCCAAAAATGTGAAAAGACAAACTTAGAATGTAAAATTAAAAAACTAAAAGCATAAGCATAAAGCAAAGAAATTGGTGAAAGACATGGGCTAATTATTACTTTTTGTACTTAGGAATCATATGAATAGTAGTAAGTAATTAGGACTAGATTATTACCCAAAGTGCATGATTTTGTGTCTATACTAATGTAAATCATGACAAACATAATAACAATACGAAGCTTTGATCATGTATTCTATTAAAATATGATTAATATCAAGATATAAATGCTAATAAAACCTCATTCATCTCTTTTAAATGTGGCAATCGATAATCATTCATGTTACAAACACGTAAAAATAGTTCTAACAGAACAAATCAAACTTGTACTTAACAGATATGCACACAATTATATTACACACATTGCATACTACTCTCCACGTTATGCACTACTCTTATATACAACTGCTGGAAATTTTTGTTCAGCAATTTATAATTTTTTAATCTATTATTAGAATTTTTAATACTTACCTTACCTGTGCCTCTGATATGTATTGTTATCTTCAACAAGTTTTTCATTCTCCATGCATGTTATTGATAGATCGTTTGATCTTCACACCATGCTATATTTAGTTGTATCTTCCTATGCATGTTCTATCTTTACCCAATTCCCTATATGTGCTTTCACATTATTTATATCCGTCTAGAACTTTTCCTTGTTTGTCATGCTAACCCATATTTCTCTTAATTTTAGCCAATTACAATTATAGCTAACTCTTCTACTTTTTTCCCCTCACGTATGTAACGACCCAAAAATTTTCACAGACGAACAACACAATAAAAGACAGGATATATTTTTTTTGACTTGCTTCGACACATAACATGACACAACACGTCGTCACAAGGTTACAACCAACTCTGGGAACCACTTGTTACGGGGATGACCACAAGGTCGACACGGAAACATTCACACCCAAAAGGATAATACACTTTTTTTTTGACAGAACAACATAGAAGTCCAACCACAGAACAAACTTACAGTTAGGGCCAACCACAATGAGATATTCTTGAGGGTTATTTATTTTAAAAAGACATCTTGCAATTCTTAGCTTACGTTTTCAAGGAGGCTCAAGATATGACTCATACAATTCATCGTACCAAGATAAGTTTATTCTTTTTACACTGAGTAATCATCTTTAAAAATTCTCTATTATGAAATTTATTTCCTTAATTCGTTTATTTAGAGAAAGGGGGAATTTAATTCCACAAGGCCATCTATTTACACTTACGCTACTAGAACTTGTTCATGCCCAAATGATAACATGGGTTTGCTTTCAACATACTTAAGAGAAGAAAGACAAGGCACCTTGGAAAAAGGTTAGAGGGAGAAGGTTGAGTTGAAATCATCTTTAAGACCTCATTAGCTATTACCAAGATATAATTGAAACTCGAAAACTTAACCAGAATTATTAAAGATTTTACTTAGGCTTTACTAAATGAGTTTTATAAAAATAAAACAAGTTACCTTCCAATGGCTGAGAGATAGATTGCGTGGTTTCTAAAGTGTTATCTCTTGCTTATTAAATCTTATTATCTTCCAGAACTAATCATAGATTTCCTTTAAGTTCGTTTAAGAATTCTACCATGAAAGGGATAGTGTTCACTAGTGAAGCTAGGGATATCAAGTTATATAATGTTACTTAACAAAGGATAGTTTCATCTTTTCTCTCTTATGGAATTACATGCTCTCAAGTTGGTCACCTCTACACCAATTTATTTGCAATATAAATTTTAGTTTAACTTCTATAAGTATTGAACAACCCATTTTATTTTACTTATAACTCACAATTACTAAGTCTTAGAAAGATTTAACTCAACATTTAATCGTAGGGAAAATTTTTAACAATATTCATTTACGAAAATGAAATAAGGTTACATCAACTCTTAGAATACCGATAATCCATTAAGGTCACTCAACAAGTGGTAACAAATTTTCTTATATTTTCCAAGATAGACAGACAATTCAAAATTCCAAAGTTAAGACGACATAATCCACGATACAATACACTAAGACAATGATCCTCTTCTAAAATTTCCACTAGATGTTATCAATAGTTGAACAATATAAAAGGGATTCATGCAAAAGAACTTCTCAACTGAGGTTGATGTAAAAATCTACAATTCTATCCCTCATCTACTCACAAAATCCATCTGCAACAAATTTTTCCACAAGAGTCAGTTCACGAGAACTGAGCAAGATAAGGCTACACAAAACCACCATAACTATTATCTAACAATACCACAAAAGGAAGCACTTTATTACGAGAAATTGGGTGAAACCTCTAAACACTATCAACACATCAAGTTATAATAAATTCTCTATCATGCCAATCAAAGAAGGAGAAGACCTTGTACTTCAGCTAGGAGTAAAAGCAACGAAAGTATAGCAATCGTATGAGAATGGCCCTTGGCCCTATAAGGAGAAATAAACAATCTAGCAAAAACAGAATTCCCATCAAGTAAGTAATTAAACAATAATTACAAGATTGAGATTTGATATATATAGACCAACCATCTAGAAATTTATCAAAGGTACCAAACGCATAGGCTAAAATAATATATTCCTAAAAGAACAAGAGTTGATCGGCCCAAGAAAGGGGAACCATGGGTTTCAAAAATTAACACAAAAAGCCATGTATAATTGAGTTTCAAACCGGAAATCAAATAGAGTATACACACAACATAAGTTTCGAAGCGAAGGCAAAGTATACTAGTTTTGACCATTAACTACAAAGATTTTCCAATCATTCAAGAAGGGCCAATGTCTTACAGGCTAGTAGCAAACACGCGAGAGAAGAAGGGAGTTCCGTCAAACAAGAGTATACAATAATGTCATCAACAAATTTTATAACACTAAAGATTTGCAAACCTCCACAACAATTCTAATGTTTGGTTAATTTAAAATAAATTACCTGTTTCCCAAAACAACAATATTTTAAGGAAACCCTTGGTAACACAGTCAACCGTCACACATAGATACAAACATAATTTCTAAGTGACATTATCAAAACAAAACCTTCCGCTATGAATCCATAAGACTATCAAATGAAAGGTGAGTTTTTTTTTTCCCGAAGATTAATCACATTTAAGGAAATTTCCATCACAAAATATTAAGGTAATTACGTGCATAAAACTGACCAATATTAATTAATAGCGTTAACACTACAAAGGAGAAATAATGCAAGTTAGGAAAAATAGAAGAGCGCCATCAACAATAATTCAAAGAGGGGGATTAGACCAAAACTATTCTAGTGTCAACGAGGTACTGGATTCGCACAATGAAACCTCAAGCTTAGTTGATCCGAAAAGCTAGTTATGGTTCAAGTTGATAGGGATGGTCAAGGTACTTCTTGAGGATGGCCTTAAAATCCTAGAAACAAGATGAAAGATAATATAAGAGTCTAAACACGTGAGATAGAAAACACATTGCACACAAACCTTTTCATTCTAAAAGTTTAATACCAAAACTCTAAGCTGGCTAGCCCAAGCATTGATCACACTAATCCTACAACCTTTCTTTCTCGATGTCAAAAGGTTATCAAAGGGACTTGCGAAGGAGATAACAAAAAAAAATGTCAAAGACAAACTTGGGTGCTAGGGAGGGGCTTCATAGTTATCATAAACTTACTTCCATGATATCGAAAATACTAGTTTGATCAACATAATAACTTGCAACTCAAACGTAGAGAAGAATAAATACATAAACAAACAGACGAAGGTCTATCACTCGAGCAAGAGAAACATAACACCCAGAGGAGAGGGCACACACATCCTTTCGACCAACATACTGACAACGATAAAAGCTAAAACAAGAAGAAACAAGCAGAAAGGGGAAATCTCCCATCATGACATCCAACTGACAAATCAATGCAAGGAAAAGTGGTTCGATTTCACAATAATTTTAAATAAAATAACAGTAGAAAAGTGTAGAAATATCTTGCCTTTTTCTCCAGATTCAATAGGTTTCATGGACACCACCCAGACCAGCAACAACAATCCTCAGGTCGAATCTCCCCTTTTACAGGCTGGGCACTCAAGCTCCATTCTCGTCTATGCTTAGCCTGGGCAGAGAGCTCCATTTTATAAGAAACGTCGAACAGAAAGAACGGTAGTCTCAGGTGCTGTCAAGACTACGGTATGCACAATAACTTCAGACATAATCTTAGTACTAACCCGTGGGTCAATTGTTTTTGCAGATTCACCTGGAAGTGGCTTAAAACCAAGCATCCACCCTTCAAGAAAAACCACCATTGTGATTTACTGGAGTGGAAGAATAGAGCCTTAAGAATATGGTCTCCAAAGAGATCTTGAAATGATAGTCTTTCTAATTTTAAATCTCCAAAGGTCCCTCAACTTCAGGCCATGTAGAAGGATCTGCCCTATCACCCCGCCCATAATAAGCAGACTTATCATGATGAGGTACCTTAGCCTTTGTACCTTTCTTTTCACTAGGCTACACGAGGTCTTCAAAGTATTTGTCCCAAAATATAAATCATGGCTTCTTGCATTACTCCGTAATTCCAAAAGGGTGTTTTCTAAATTCCTCTACTACAAGCTTTGCCTGATTAGCTGCTGTCAAATAGAAGTCATCAATGGATATTGAGGTAGCCTTCTTTCCTGCGTTAAAGATGGTGCACCAGCGAAGGACAGAGGCATCAAAAAAGCACAAGGAACAAGGATAATAGAAATTTGAAGAAGAAAATACGCCTCCAAAAAACGTATGCAAGGAGAGAGAGAATCCACACAGTGATGCAAAACGTGACAAAATGCCACAAATCGATGGGGGGGTCTCAATAGAGAATCTTTGTAAAATAAATTTCATCAGGTCTCCTGGTAACACTCTCACTATCACATAGTCGATTTTTGATAAAAATATCTTGAAGGAGAAACCCGAATCTGAGGATGCATTGATACAGAACAGATAACAACATAGTTGGACAACCTGCTTGCTGGAAGCGCTCACAAAGGCTTCGACTATACTGCAACATGCCTGCCGCTGCATTTCTTCCATACTACTGCAACGGTTTTCTTGCCCTTCCGAAGAGGAGGACCGTGACACCCTATGTTCACAAAGCACGGGGAAAGCGACTTGAAGACTCTGGAACAGGGTCCTTCCATTTTTTCCCACGTTCTCTGAGAGATTAGCAACAATATGGGAAGTTAAAATCCAATACAAGCTGAAGTTGAAAATGGAATGATTAAGCACCCAAAAACCCAGAAGTAGCTGGACTGTAAGTTGAACAAAACCAGACTGTTATCTTTCCTGCTGCCTGGCTACTTGCTGTTGCGGGTCGCTGCTGCGGATCCCTGACAAGAACACACCTCGCAGCACTAAAGAAAGTGGAGGTAACACGCCTGTTTCACTAGCTTGAAGCTCCATCAAAAACCACGCACGCAGGGAGGATCCAGGAAGAAAAAAACCATGACAGAAAGATTTTGCTGGCCTCTCTGCCCAGGAGCAACTAGGAAGAAAACACCTCTCACACGCCTACTTCACTAGCCATCATGTCAAACCAGACTGCGCCCATACGCATTGAATGAAAGGATCAAAAATAGATCCAGGTGAAGAAAAATAGGCCTCCACCGACTCCCATCTCTCTCACGCAAGGTAAAAAAAATGTGACGGCCATTACAGTCTGCAGGTTGGGTGGTTGGGAGGAGACTAAAGTCATCCACTTGCAATCAAGACCTGTGAATGGACCTGGTTGGCCAAGGTGGCAGTGGAGGGTAGGTGCAAGCAAATAAAAATATTTAAAAACCACACAGTCCTCACCTTCAAAGGTGCCACCACCCAACCTCTCTCCCCTTCCAAGCAAACCAAGGATGGAAAAAACTACTAACATGCCCAAATGCCTTTTAATATTCTATTAGAACTTTTAACAACAAAAGTCATTACGCATTTCACCGATCAAAAGCATGATAAGCTCACTAGACGAAAGTTAGAAATGACCCTCGGAAACAAAAGCGCACTTACGACAGAACGAGATGGCGAGACAAAGTGAAAGAAGGGAAGAAACTATTCCAAAATAACTCCGCAATAAGGTCAAAGTCACCTGACGATAAAAAGGGAGCTCAAATAAACGTTCAACGAAAAGCAATGGGGGCAAGGTGGCAGAAACGGAAGTTGATGCCCAACGGGGCATTACATTCTCCTCCCCTTAAGAAAGCATCGTCCTCGATGCAACATAACACAGAGGAAAAGAAATGGTACGCAAACAAGAACAGGTAAAGGAGAAAGTACACCCTATGGTTTAAAATTTTAGTTGATTAAAGCACAGCCACAGGGTAGCCTTGAGGAACATTTGGTAGAAATTTTAACTTTCAAGGTTCTGTGAAGATTGGCAGTTCCCTCTTATTTATTATTTATTAGTCTCTTTCCGTTAACATTATTCTTAGTTTAATTTCTTTTAAAATTTCATCCTTGAAGAGTTTTGGTCTATTTCTTATTGTGGGTGCCCAACATGAACTGCTAACACAACACCCTATCAGGTTCACAAGACACTACAGATTCACAAGCACACAAGTATATACTTCATGATTGTATTACACCACAAAAAGGTTACTCAAATACGGAATGGAATAGGCACAGTCCACATAACATAGTACTCGACACACATCAATGACTGACATACCAAATACTCAAACAAAAGAGTACTACAATCCACCAGACATTCCCTTAATTTGCATCGATGAAAAAAAATTCACATAACACCAAACAAATGCTACAGGTACATAGTGTCCACAAGGGTATCAATGACATATCCACAACATCACAACACATATCCATCTGACATGAGTAACACATACATCAAAAGACCACTACCAAAACATCACAATAACTCAACATATATCCGAAACACCAACCATACACACAAATATCATATGCCTCCCTCAAGTCTCTTATGCCTCCCTCAAGTCTCTTATGCCTCCCTCAAGTCTCTTATGCCTCCCTCAAATCTCTTATGCCTCCCTCAAGTCTCTTATGCCTCCCTCAAATCTCTTATGCCTCCCTCAAGGAGGCCGGTTGACCCTATGGTCCAAGACACATAGAGTTCGAACACTCCTAACCCAAGTGACATAATAACGCGTGGTTCAACAACCCGCTAGTTATCTGTAACTCCTTGGGGCGTACCCCCATACAACGAAGCGGGTCCATAGGTCCAACCATTCCATGGTGCATCCCATGACCCTATTCCACACATCACGACAATAGAACCAGCACAACAATCCAATCTAAGTGCCAAGTGGCAAAGTACAAGCCTTGGGCAAGGCAGTAAAATCTTAAAATTTAAAAGAAGATCCCAAAACCAAGAAAAATAAATGGCCAAATAGCCATAGTTAGTATCAAAATCCACATGTTAGTGCCATAAACCAAGGAAATGCCCAAAATTGTAAAGCATGGACAATCAAGAAAAGTTGCTGGTCCTTACAAAATAAAGTAAAAAAACTCAATTTACGAATAAAATCAACTTATAATAATGTCACATTACGATAACTGTGTGGCCTTATCTAGCCACCAAAGGGGTACTCAACGAGTTGCTAGCACTCGGAACATCGAGCCTCAGCTCATAAAATACATATCAATAATACAAATGTCATCACCTCTATCTGAATCATCCCGCCACCACTTCGACAAGGCTAAACATAGTCATAGTACACATAGGTTAAATCCATACGACAACCACATCGGGAGAGAGAGAGTACAAGTCACCATCTACACTGAGGTGTCCGTGTGCATGACATCTACTAAACAAATGAAAGTGGGTTTTCAACCTATGTAAGGCTCACTTCCTATTGTACTTGGCTCAGTGACTAGTACACCATTTCCTCACTCAAACATACACTTTTACCGATTTCCCTCAGGGTCGGTTAGCGTAAGGTTCACAACATAACATGTAACTACATCACTAACACAATGGCGGTACATATACAAGGTAGATCACAATCATACATTCACTGAGTGTAACACATCACTTTACCACATTCTGCACCCAAAGTGCAATCACCATACGATAGGGTTCATACACTCACCGTATGACCCTAAATCACAACATGAAGCATTACATATTTACACAAATCATACTTACGATGAACATAGTACATCATCAACATAACATCCATTGCTACATAACAAGGTGGTACACACATTTCATCAAAACATGATAAAACATCATGATACAACTCATTTCTTTTAACATCAATCTAGTCATACAACACATTGATACACCTACATACCACAATATGCCACAATGCTCCAACACTACGTCATCCACATTATAATTCTTTTCACACATCACAAACAGTAATTCACACGTGAACTCTTCATAGAATCCACAAGAAGGAGAGAGAATACTCCCATCCCCAGCATATCAACATGATCACAAACACGCACAAGGTGACATACACATCATGTGCGTTCACAATATCACAATTACGACATGGATCACATCACGCTTAAAGCACATTACTCTTCCAATATAAATCATCATCATGCAATACACATCATCTCCATGAAACAATATCATGTAACACCGTCACCATCATGTAACATCACCATACAACACCAATCCGGCCCATAGGTTCAAGAGCATGAACCTATGCTCTGATACCAAGTGTAACTACCCAAAAATTTCACACACGAACAACACAGTAAAAGACAGGATAAATTTTTTTTGACTTGCTTCCACACATAACACGACACAACATGTCGTCACAAATTTACAACCAACTCTGGGAACCACTTGTTACGGGGATGACCACAAGGTCAGCACGGAAACATTCACACCCAAAAGGATAATACACATTTTTTTTTTTTGACAAGAACAACATAGAAGTCCAACCACAGAACACACTTACAGTTAGGGCCAACCACGATGAGATATTCTTGAGGGTTATTTATTTTAAAAAGACATCTTGCAATTCTTAGCTTACGTTTTTTCAAGGAGGCTCAAGATATGATTCATACAATTCATCGTACCAAGCTAAGTTTATTCTTTTTACACTGAGTAATCATCTTTAAAACTTCTCTATTATGACATTTATTTGCTTAATTCGTTTATTTAGAGAAAGGGGTAATTTAATCCCACAAGGCCATCTATTTACACTTACGCTACTAGAACTTGTTCATGCCCATATGACAACATGGGTTTGCGTTCAACACACTTAAGAGAAGAAAGACAAGGCACCTTGGAAAAAGGTTAGAGGGAGAAGGTTGAGTTGAAATCATCTTCAAGACCTCATTAGCTATTACCAAGATATAATTGAAACTTGAAAACTTAACCAGAATTATTAAAGATTTTACTTAGGCTTTACTAAATGAGTTTTATAAAAATAAAACAATTTACCTTCCAATGGCTGAGAGATAGATTGCGTGGTTTCTAAATTGATTTCTCCTGCTTATTAAATCTTATTATCTTCCAGAACTAACCATAGATTTCCTTTAAGTTCGTTTAAGAATTTCACCATGAAAGGGATAGTGTTCACTAGTGTAGCTAGGGATATCAAGTTATATAATGTTACTTAACAAAGGATAGTTTCATCTTTGATCACTTATGGAATTACATGCTCTCAAGTTGGTCACCTCTACACTAATTTATTTGCAATATAAATTTTAGTTTAACTTCTATAAGTATTCAACAACCCATTTTATTTTACTTATAACACACAATTACTAAGTCTTAGAAAGATTTAACTCAACATTTAATCGTAGGGGTAAATTTTAACAATATTCATTTACAAAAATGAAATAAGGTTACATCAACTCTTAGAATACCGATAATCCAATAAGGTCACTCAACAAGTGGTAACAAATTTTCTTATATTTTCCAAGATAGACAGACAATTCAAGGTTCCAAGGTTAAGACGACATAATCCACGATACAATATACTAAGACATTGATCCTCTTCTAAATTTTCCACTAGATGTTATCAATAGTTGAACAATATAAAAAGGATTCATGCAAAAGAACTTCTCAACTGAGGTTGATGTAAAAATCTACAAGTCTATCCCTCATCTACTCGTAAAATCCATCTGCAACAAATTTTTCCACAAGAGTCAGTTCGCGAGAACTGAGCAAGATAAGGCTACACAAAACCACCATAACTATTATCTAACAATACCACAAAAGGAAGCACTTTATTACAAGAATTGGGTCAAACCTCTAAACACTATCAACACATCAAGTTATAATAAAGTTTCCATCATGCCAATCAAAGAAGGAGAAGACCTTGTACTTCAGTTAGGAGTAAAAGCAACGAAAGTATAGCAATCGTATGAGAATGGCCCTTGGCCCTATAAGGAGAAAATAAACAATCTAGCAAAAAAAGAATTCCCATCAAGTAAGTAATTAAAAAATAATTACAAGATTGACATTTGATATAAACAGACCAACCATCTAGAAATTTATTAAGGTACCAAACGCATAGGCTAAAATAATTTATTTCTAAAAGAACAAGAGTTGATCGGCCCAAGAAAGGGGAACCACGGGTTTCAAAAATTAACACAAAAAGCCATGTATAATTGAGTTTCAAACCGGAAATCAAATAGAGTATACACACAACATAAGTTTCGAAGCGAAGGCAAAGTATACTAGTTTTGACCATTAACTCCAAAAGATTTTCCAATCATTCAAGAAGGGCCAAAGTCTTACAGGCTAGTAGCAAACATGCGAGAGAAGAAGGGAGTTCCGTCAAACAAGAGTATACAATAATGTCATCAACAAATTTTATAACACTAAAGATTTGAAAACCTCCACAACAATTCTAATGTTTGGTTAATTTAAAATAAATTACCTATTTCCCAAAACAACAATATTTTAAGGCAACCCTTGGTAACACAGTCAACCGTCACACATAGATACAAACATAATTTCTAAGTGACATTATCAAAACAAAACCTTCCACTATGAATCCATAAGACTATCAAATGAAAGATGAGTTTTTCCCGAAGATTAATCACATTTAAGGAAATTTCCATCACAAAATATTAAGGTAATTACGTGCATAAAAACCGACCAATATTAATTAATAGCGTTAACATTACAAAGGAGAAAATAATGCAAGTTAGGAAAAATAGAAGAGCACCATCAACAATAATTCTGAGAGGGGGATTAGACCAAACTATTCTAGTGTCAACGAGGTACTGGATTCGCACAATGAAACCTCGAGCTTAGTTGATCCGAAAAGCTAGTTATGGTTCAAGTTGATAGGGATGGTCAAGGTACTTCTTGAGGATGGCCTTAAAATCCTAGAAACAAGATGAAAGATAATATAAGAGTCTAAACACGTGAGATGGAAAACACATTGCACACAAACCTTTTCATTCTAAAAGTTTTAATACCGAAACTCTAAGCTGGCTAGCCCAAGCATTGATCACACTAATCCTACAACCTTTCTTTCTCGATGCCAAAAGGTTATCAAAGGGACTTGAGAAGGAGCTAACAAAAAAAATGTCAAAGACAAACTTGGGTGCTAGGGAGGGGCTTCATAGTCATCGTAAACTTACTTCCATGATATCGAAAATACTAGTTTGATCAACATAATAACTTGCAACTCAAACGCATAGAAGAATAAATACATAAACAAACAGACGAAGGTCTATCACTCGAGCAAGAGAAACATAACACCTAGAGGAGAGGGCACACGCATCCTTTCGACCAACATACTGACAACGATAAAAGCTAAAACAAGAAGAAAACAAGCAGAAAGGGGAAATCTCCCATCATGACATCCAACTGACAAATCAATGCAAGGAAAAGTGGTTCGATTTCGCAATAATTTTAAATAAAATAACAGTAGAAAAGTGTAGAAATATCTTGCCTTTTTCTCCAGATTCAAAAGGTTTCATGGACACTGCCCGGACCAGCAACAACAATCCTCAGGTCGAATCTCCCCTTTTACAGGCTGGGCACTCAAGCTCCATTCTCGTCTATGCTTAGCCTGGGCAGAGAGCTCCATTTTATAAGAAACGTCGAACGGAAAGAACGGTAGTCTCAGGTGCTGTCAAGACTACGGTATGCACAATAACTTCAGACAAAATCTTAGTACTAACCCGTGGGTCAATTATTTTTGCAGATTCACCTGGAAGTGGCTTAAAACCAAGCATCCATCCTTCAAGAAAAACCACCATTGTGATTTACTGGAGTGGAAGAATAGAGCCTTAAGAATATGTTCTCCAAAGAGATCTTGAAATTATAATCTTTCTACTTTTAAATCTCCAAAGGTCCCTCAACTTCAGGCCATGTAGAAGGATCTGCCCTATCACCCCACCCATAATAAGCAGACTTATCATAACGAGGTACCTTGGCATTTGTACCTTTTTTTCACTAGGCTACACGAGGTCTTCAAATTATTTGCCCCAAAAGATAAATCATGGTTTCCTGCATTACTCCGTAGCTCCAAAAGGGTGTTTCCTGAATCCTCAGCTACAAGCTTTGCCTGATTAGTTACTGTCAAATAGAAGTCATCAATGGATATTGAGGTAGCCTTCCTGCCTGCGTTAAAGATGGTGCACCAGAGAATGACAGAGGCATCGAAAAAGCACACCTAGGAACCAAGGATAATAGAAGTTTGAAGAAGAAATACGCCTCCAAAAAACGTATGCAAGGAGAGAGAGGATCTATGCACCGAGCAAAACGTGACAGAATGCCAAAAATCGATGGGGGGGGTCTCAATAGAGAATCTTTGTAAATAGATTTCATCAGGTCTCCTGGTAACACTCTCACTGTCACATAGTCGATTTTGATAAAAATATCTTGAAGGAGAAACCCGAATCAGAGGATGCATTCGATACAGAACAGAAAACAACATAGTTGGACAACCTGCTTGCTGGAAGCACTCAAAAATGCTTCGACTATACTGCAACATGCCTGCCACCGCATTTCTTCCCTACATGACCTTACCCTCACAGAAATCTTGAGTTCTCGAATTGTGACAGGGATTGCAACAAGGAGAAGTCCATGTTTTGAACGCCGCTCCTCAAGAAGGGAGATAGCAAAATCAGGTCCATAACTACCCTCTCTTAAACCCTCAGAAGATGACTGTAAGCTGAACAAAACCAGACTGTTATCTTTCCTGCTGCCTGGCTAAATGTTGTTGCGGGTCGCTGCTTTGGATCCCTGACAAGAACACACCTCGCAGCACTCAAATAAAGTGGAGGTAACATGCCTACTTCACTAGCTTGAAGCTCCATCTAAAACCACGCGCGCAGGGAGGAACCAGGAAGAAAAACGCCATGACAGAAAGATTTTGCTGGCCTCTCTGCCCACGCAGCCAGGAAGAAAATGCCTCTCACACGCCTACTTCACTAGCCATCATGTCAAACCAGACTGTGACCATACTCATTGAATGAAAGGATCAAAAAGAGATCCAAGTGAAGAAAAATAGGCCTCCACTGACTCCCATCTCTCTCACGCAAGGTAAAAAAAATGTGACAGCCATTACAGTCTGCAGGTTGGGTGGTTGGGAGGAGACTAAAGTCATCCACTTGCAATCAAGACCTGCGAATGGACCTCGTCGGCCAAGGTGTCAGTGGAGGGTAGGTGCAAGAAAATAAAAAGATTTAAAAACCACGCAGTCCTCACCTTCAAAGGCACCACCACCCAACCTCTCTCCCCTTCCAAGTAAACCAAGGCTGGAAAAGACTACTAACATGCCCAAATGCCTTGAAAAGGTTTTAATATTCTATTAGAACTTTTAACAACAAAAGTCATTACGCATTTCACCGATCAAAAGCATGATAAGCTCACTAGAACGAAAGTTAGAAATGACCCTCGGAAACAAAAGCGCACTTACGACAGAACGAGATGGCGAGACAAAGCGAAAGAAGGGAAGAAACTATTCCAAAATAACTCCGCAATAAGGTCAAAGTCACCTGACGATAAAAAGGGAGCTCAAATAAACGTTCAACAAACAGCAATGGGGGCAAGGTGGCAGAAATGGAAGTCGATGCCCAACGGGGCATTACATTCTCCTCCCCTTAAGAAAAGCATTGTCCTCAATGTGACATAAAACAGCAGAAAAGACATGGTACACAAACAAGAATAGGTAAAGGAGAAAGTACAACCTATGGTTTAAAATTTTAGCTAATTAAAGCACGACCACAAGGTAGCCTTAGGAACATTTGGTAGAAGTTTTAACTTTCAATGTTCTGTGAAGATTGGCAGTTCCCTCTTATTTATTTATTTTTTTCCATTAGTTCCTTTCCATTAGCATTATTCTTAGTTTAATTTCTTTTAAAATTTCATCATTGAAGAGTTGATCGGCCCAAGAAAGGGGAACCATGGGTTTCAAAAATTAACACAAAAAGCCATGTATAATTGAGTTTCAAACCGGAAATCAAATAGAGTATACACACAACATAAGTTTCGAAGCGAAGGCAAAGTATACTAGTTTTGACCATTAACTACAAAGATTTTCCAATCATTCAAGAAGGGCCAATGTCTTACAGGCTAGTAGCAAACACACGAGAGAAGAAGGGGGTTCCGTCAAACAAGAGTATACACAAATGTCATCAACAAATTTTATAACACTAAAATTTGTAAACCTCCACAACAATTCTAATGTTTGGTTAATTTAAAATAAATTACCTATTTCCCAAAACAACAATATTTTAAGGCAACCCTTGGTAACACAGTCAACCGTCACACATAGATACAAACATAATTTCTAAGTGACATTATCAAAACAAAACCTTCCGCTATGAATCCATAAGACTATCAAATGAAAGGTGAGTTTTTGTTTTTCCCGAAGATTAATCACATTTAAGGAAATTTCCATCACAAAATATTAAGGTAATTACGTGCATAAAACTGACCAATATTAATTAATAGTGTTAACACTACAAAGGAGAAATAATGCAAGTTAGGAAAAATTAGAAGAGCGCCATCAACAATAATTCAAAGACGGGGATTAGACCAAACTATTCTAGTGTCAACGAGGTACTGGATTCGCACAATGAAACCTCAAGCTTAGTTGATCCGAAAAGCTAGTTATGGTTCAAGTTGATAGGGATGGTCAAGGTACTTCTTGAGGATGGCCTTAAAATCCTAGAAACATGATGAAAGGTAATATAAGAGTCTAAACACGTGAGATAGAAAACACATTGCACACAAACCTTTTCATTCTAAAAGTTTAATACCAAAACTCTAAGCTGGCTAGCCCAAGCATTGATCACACTAATCCTACAACCTTTCTTTCTTGGTGCCAAAAGGTTATCAAAGGGACTTGCGAAGGAGCTAACAAAAAAAAATGTCAAAGACAAACTTGGGTGCTAGGGAGGGGCTTCATAGTTATCGTAAACTTACTTCCATGATATCGAAAATACTAGTTTGATCAACATAATAACTTGCAATTCAAACGTAGAGAAGAATAATTACATAAACAAACAGACGAAGGTCTATCACTCGAGCAAGAGAAACATAACACCCAGAGGAGAGGGCACACACATCCTTTCGACCAACATACTGACACGATAAAAGCTAAAACAAGAAGAAACAAGCAGAAAGGGGAAATCTCCCATCATGACATCCAACTGACAAATCAATGCACGGAAAAGTGGTTCGATTTCACAATAATTTTAAATAAAAAATAACAGTAGAAAAGTGTAGAAATATCTTGCCTTTTTCTCCAGATTCAATAGGTTTCATGGACACCGCCCGGACCAGCAACAACAATCCTCAGGTTGAATCTCCCCTTTTACAGGCTGGGCACTCAAGCTCCATTCTCGTCTAAGCTTAGCCTGGGCAGAGAGCTCCATTTTAAGAAACGTCGAACGGAAAGAACAGTAGTCTCAGGTGCTGTCAAGACTACGGTAAGCACAATAACCTCAGACATAATCTTAGTACTAACCCGTGGGTCAATTGTTTTTGCAGATTCACCTGGAAGTGGCTTAAAACCAAGCATGCACCCTTCAAGAAAAACCACCATTGTGATTTACTGGTTTGGAAGAATAGAGCCTTAAGAATATGGTCTCCAAAGAGATCTTCAAATGATAGTCTTTCTACTTTTAAATCTCCAAAGGTCCCTCAATTTTAGGCCATGTAGAAGGATCTACCCTATCACCCCGCCCATAATAAGCAGACTTATCATGACGAGGTAGCTTAGCCTTTGTACCTTTTTTTTTCACTAGGCTACACGAGGTCTTCAAAATATTTGTCCCAAAAGATAAATCATGGCTTCCTGCATTACTCCATAGCTCCAAAAGGGTGTTTGCTAAATTCTCAGCTGCAAGCTTTTCCTGAATAGCTGCTGTCAAATAGAAGTCATCAAGGGATATTGAGGCAGCCTTCCTACCTGCGTTAAAGATGGGGCACCAGAGAAGGACAAAGTAGAAGAAAAAGGCACACGGAACCAGGATATTAGAAATTTGAAGAAGAATACGCCTCCAGAAAATGTATGCAAGGAGAGAGAGAATCCACGCAGCGTGCAAAACATGACAGAATGCCACAAATCGATGGGGGGCCTCAATATAGAATCTTTGCAATAAAATTCATCTGGTATCCTGGTAACACTCTCACTGTCACATAGTCGATTTGATAAATAATATCTTGAAGGAGAAACCTGAATCTGAGGATGCATTGATACTGAATAGATAACAATGTAGTTGGACAACCTGCTTGCTGGAAGCGCTCACAAAGGCTTCTACTATACTGCAACATGCCTGCTGCCGCATTTCTTCCATACTAAACTACAACAGTGTCACCCTTCCGAAGAGGAGGATCCGTGACATGCCATGGGGTGGCTATGTTCACAAAGCGTGGGGAAAAAAAAGTGACAGAGGGAGAAGAAGAGCCTGCGACTGGAACAGTGAACGTCCTTCCCATGTTTTGATCCCATGCGCTCCTGAAGGGAGAGTTAAAAAGGTCGAATCCTCTCTTAAACCCAATAAACCCACTGAATAGAATGGATAGTAAGCTGAACAGAACAGACTGCTATCTTTCCTGCTGCCTGGCTAATTGCTGTTGCGGGTCGCTACTGTGGATCCCTGACAAGAACACACCACGCAGCACTCAAGAAGGTGGAGGTAACACGCCTACTTCACTAGTTTGAAGCTCCATCTAAAACCACGCGTGCAGGGAGGAGCTAGGAAGAAAAACGCCATGACAGAAGGATTTTGCTGGCCTCTCTACCCACGCAACAAGGAAGAAAACGTCCCTCACATGCCTACATCACTAGCTATCATGTCATGCGCCCATACGCATTGAATGAAAGGATAAAAAAGAGATCTAGGTGAAGAAAAACGGGCCTCCACCAATTCCCATCTCTCTCACGCAAGGTAAAAAAATGTGATGGTCATTACAGTCTGCAGGTTGGGTGGTTGGGAGGAGACTAATGTTATCCACTTGCAAACAAGACCTACGGATGGACATGGTCGGCCAAGGTGGCAGTGGAGGGTAGGTGTAAGAAAATTAATAGATTCAAAAACTGCGCAGTCCTCACCTTCAAAGGTGCCACCACCCAACCTCTCTCCCCTTCCAAGTTAACCAAGGATGGAAAAGACTACAAACATGCCTGAATGCCTTGAAAATGTTTTTAATATTCTATTAGAACTTTTAACAACAAAATTCATTACGCATTTCACCTATCACAAGCATGATAAGCTCACTAGACGAAAGTTAGAAATGACCCTCGGAAACAAAAGTGCACTTACGAAAGAACGAGATGGCGAGACAAAGTGAAAGACGGGAAGAAACTATTCCAAAATAACTCCGCAATAAGGTCAAAGTCACCTAAAGATAAAAAGGGAGCTCAAATAAATGTTCAACGAAAAGAAATGGGGGCAAGGTGGCAGAAACGGAAGTCGATGCCCAACGGGGAATTACAGCATACAAACCTTTGTGTGTCCTCTTCTCCTTGCCCGTATGCGCACCTTTGTGGACTTTATTGTAATTAATATATTTATCCTTTTTATTTTCACGTGCCATATAGCTCATACTTCACCACTTTCCTTAGTCTAAAATTACCCCACACTAGGGATATTGTCAATCCTCAATAATAATAAAAATGAAAGAATTTGGGAAACACACCAATAAGATCAAAGGATAAATAATGTCCCTTTGCGCACGTCAAAAATCAGGCTATGACGATGGTAGAAGTTCTAGGAAGTCTACGTTGATACCCTTCTCCAGCTTCTTTCACTCTTCAAGGTCACTAGATACCTTATTCAGAGCTATCTCAAAGATATCTAGAATCTTTTCTAGAGTTAAATCACTTGCATTCTCATGTACACTATTTGTTGAACAATATCATGTTGTACATGACATGTTTTTTCTCTTGCACCTTGTTCTTCCCCAATTACATTATCTTCTTGTTCCTCCTCATCATACATATATTCATGTTCCTCCTCATAATCCTCTTCATGTATGTTCTCTTCTTGTTGGGATTCTGTTGGCACCCAAATTGATTCTCTCTCAAAGTCTGAGCAGCATCACAAGTTTTGGCAAAAATCTTAGAGACAGATAGATCATGGTGAGTCATTTTATAGCCAGGGATGGGATCTAGCTTGCCCTTTATCACTCAGATGTGGAGAAATGGATAGCACCCTCAAGAGGATTTGATCTATCCTCGTTATTTAGGTTGTGCCTTTCAACCAAGGTAATAGAACCCTTTTGTAGCCTATTGTTTATGGAGGAGATGGAGATGCCCTTCCTAATGAAGTTGTTAAGGAGACCTTGAAGAAAATATTATCAATGAAACAAAATATAACTCTCATGAGTTGTCACTCTAGATAGTGGAGATATTCTCTAGGCAAGGTTCAGGGTCCTAAAGACATTTGGAATCTTGATTGTTTCTATATGTTTTGGTAATAAGATTTATGCATTTGTATACACACATGACAAATAGGGGTAGTATGGGAAGTATTAGTTATTTTTAAATAAGTTTTGGTGGGAGGTGAGGTAAAATAAACTTGATTTGCCAAATCTATGAGAAGTCTAACAAAATGAAAAGTCTAGATAACAGAATGCTTCATAATAGCTAAAATGTTCCTTTAACCAGAATATGTACTTCAATGGAGGCCCAGATTAGCACTTTTTTCACACAATCTATGATATTTTAACATGAAGGCTTGAGTTAGAAGACCTAATTAAACATCAAAATCTAAGATCAATCACGCCTGAGGTACACCTAGAGGCTTACAAACAATCTCTGTCAACAAATGAAAGAAAAGTGTTTTAAATCATTTATTTCACTCCCAAATGAAAGCTCTTCTGAGAAATGATATTTTAAATGCCACTAAACTATCACAAGGATTGATACCTATGTGATTAAGATAGATTTTGATACAAGATTGCAATAAGAACAAGAAAAAATATTTACAGACATTTAGAAATGAAACAAACACATTTTTCTCAAGATCAACACAGAATAACTTGAGTTTGATTAAATTTATCAGCAGGGGAAATTTTCTAGAACAATCTCAGAGCTTATCAATGGCTGCACACTTGCAACCACCTTGAAATAATCAAACTTAATACAAAAGAGATATACAGGCTTCTCAGACGGCTTCTCAAAAGATAGGCTTTGTCAAATTTTCCTCTTGGGAATTTTCTTCGACCTCTAACACTCCAACCATTTGCACAAAAAATTTGTGCCATTTATAACATTTACAATAGATCCCATTTTCCCCCAAAAATTCCTGACATTAAGTGCTACCAGTTCTCTCCATGATCACAGTCACGATTTCTAGAATCAGATCTGCAAAAAGTCGTCAGGTGCTCAGGGGGAAAATCTCTTCGAATATCTCCTGCATTCAACTCCTCCTTCTAGTAGATCACTCTTTCTTCAACTCACCAACCACTTCCACCCTTAAGCTATCAAATTTGGTTCCTTGCATGCTCGGAAGAAGAAAAATGAAAAACCATATCGAGCCTGAGATTCAAATGATTTTTATGGAAAAGGACGTCTCCATATTTTACCCACCAAACTCAGATATAAACATTAACTCTCCCCTCTATTCTGTATGTAGTAAATACCAAGAAATCATGAATAATCACACTTCCAGACATGTTTCAGTAAAATGGGGGCGAAAATTAGATTTAAACTCCCAGCTGTTGTTGATTGGTACTTTGAATTTGGGTCGTCCACGTGGAAGATTCAATTTAAAATGGGTCCGGGTGTTTCCTTTGACCTTTTACAAACTTTTGAAGAAATGGTAAAATTCCACATTTTTTTTCTGTACCTCTAGCCCTTGAGAAATGAGCTTGACATGTGTCCTAAGGTGGGTCCCAATGTAACCGTGGCCAAATTCTACTATTTCACCTCATTTTTGGAAAAGGGAACATTTTCCAAGTTTTCCCCATAGCTCCACCATTGAAAAATGGGCTTGACACATGTTCCAATGTGGGTCCCAATGGAACCATGCTTACTTTTCCACTTTAACTCTTTTCTCCTAAAAGGAATTTTTTCCAAATTTTCCACAAGAGTCCACACCTCTGGCATTGACCTTTCCTCTATCAGGATTGTGGGCCATTTTTGGTATTTTAACCCTTTTGAGCATAAAAGGAAAAAATTATAGGTTTCCCCTGATGGTTCGCTTCCCCACCCCTTTTGACTCTTCAAACTGCCATGCGTCACAATGGTGCATTTTGAGATGGTTCCCAAAATTTGAGACTTTGAAAGAGCCCAAACTCGCCATGTATCCCTGTCACGCCAAACAGTATTAGCTGCATAAAAATTTGTCTAAGTCTAGGAAAAGCAGCGGAGATTTCCACGTGTCCTCCCGGTTCTACTTCAAGGCTAAAACAAAAAGTAAATCTTCAAATGAGCATCGTTCCTCCATGTGGAAAAATTTCTAAGTTGAGGAAATTGATAAAATTTCTCAAGTACCCAGTTCAACCGCATCCAACCAAAAGAGGCCACATTTCCTAATGATGCAAGGATGCAAATTTGACCAAGAGAAATTCCCTTCAAACCGTAAAAAAGTGAAAAAAAATCATTCGAGCACGAAGATGAAATTTTCTCTAAGGACAGAGAATTTAGAGATGTTACAAGGCTCAAATATGTTCTTCAAAGCTACATCCATTCATTTTCTTCAAGTATTTAGGGAAAAAATGACAAAGGGTAGAAAATCCTGACTGTAAAAAATAGAAAAAATGGGAGAGTACAAAAACTACAACAGAGAAGTGGGACACAGTTATATGCTTTGACCCAAATTACAGAGCTTTTAGATGAACAGAGAATGGGAGACCCAAGTTACAGACCTTTACGTGATCATTGGCCCAAGGAAAGATTAATTATGGCAGAAAAAGGAAAACAGAGACCTTTCAGGCACAACTCAGGGGGATAAAATGTGACAGAGGCCGTAAAAGGACAGGTTTCAAAGGAAAAATGGGGCGAGACTATTTTGAGCACCAACATTGGCTTCGACTCGGGGATGGGCACTCCCTGTGAGTGCCACAAGAACAACAGTAGACCAAGTGCCATAAATATCCATTAGGTGATAGAGTCAGCTTGCATAGCAAAGAAAACAGAGCCATCTCACAAAAATGAAATAGAGAAGCCATTAAAAACAGGTCACCAAGGACCAGAATGAGCATAAACACAAAAAATAGGAAACAAACAAGAAGCTATACACTGCACAAAAGATGTTTACCTTGATTCTAGGGAATCAATCAAATAAATGCTTCAAATGCCTGCTATTAACTAGAAATTCAAACAAATCACCATCCAATTCCTTAAAGAATAAGGTATGTTCACCAATCTTGATATCAATGGAGTAAGGGCCCATCCATAGTGAGTCAAATTTTCCATGCTTGCCCTTATCTTTATGCATGCTATCCCATAGTGGCACAAGATCTCTAACACTGAAAGATTTGGGAGTGAACTTCTTGTCAAATAACTTCTTCAGATTTTCTCTAAACTTTACATGCCTCTGGTGGGATGCCCTCCTTTCTTTAACAAGTTCAACAATCTAGTTAATGCGAGCATCATAAGGACTTACTTCTTGATCCTCTAGTTATTGAATGAACTGATATGAGGATAATTAAATATGTAGGGGAAACAGGGCCTAAGTTTCATACACCAACTCAAATGGACTCTTTTTAGTGGCTCTTTTAATAGCGATTCTATCAGCCCAAACAACAAACTTCAAGTGTTCACCCCATTTTCTCTTATTTAGCTCCAAGGTTTTTCTGATAATCTTCAGCAGGTTTTTATTACTGGACTTAGCTTGTCCATTTCCTTAGGGATTGTAATTAGATTCATATGTCAAGTTGATCCCATACTCCTGGTACATTGCCACCACAGGTTTAACTTTGAAACTCATGTCATTATCAGCTACAATCTTGACTGGCACCCTAAACCTGAAAATGGTGTGGTTCAACAAAAAATCTATGACAATTTGGTGTGTTACTCTTTTGGTGGGGATTGCCTCCACCCACTTGGTAAAGTAATCAGTAGCTATAAGAATCCACTTATAGCCAGCATTTGAAGGGTCTGAAATCTCACCAATGAAATCCATTCCCCATTTCTTGAATGGAGCTTCAATTGATATAGGCTACAAAGGAAGGGAGCCTGAAGATTTCAGTCTCACAGATAAGAGCTGGAAACTCTCACATCTTCATACCAAAAAGGTTGTATCCTTGAAGAGAGTTGGCCACCAATAACCAGCCCTCAGAATCTTGTGTGTTATGATTATTGCAGCAAAATTCCCTCCACAAACTCCTCCATGGAGATCAACAATTATCCTGGGGGCTTCATCTTCAGTAATGCACCTTAAGAAGACTTCTTCTAGGTTCTTCCAATCTAACCCATAATTAGTAATGACATATTTTTGGGAAGCCAACTTAAGGGCCCTTTTCTAGTTCTTGCTAAAATACTCAGGGCAGTTTAGATGTCTGAGATAGAAAATCATGTCCTTATACCACTCAGAATTCATTATTTTTTGAAAGACATCTACCCTACCTTATTTTAGCTCATTTACATCAATAGTTTGCAAGTTTCTCTCAGCCATAAGCCTAGCCAAGCCCAAACCTCTCACCATCTTCACGGTCTAGATATCCATATCATATTCTTGCAACTTGTTCACCCACCTGCACCTTTTGCTTGAGACTTCCATCTCTGATAAAATGTCTTTTACCATGGTGTGGGGAACATAAGCAACCACTTTAGAACATATAATGTAAGGTCTAAAAACCTTTGTTACTTTTACCAAGGAAAATGTTTGTTTTTCCATGATAGTGTTGTTATCCAAAATTCACCCTCAAGGTAATTTTGATAACATGCATCAAATTATTCAGTCCTGAGCAAGTAGATTGATTCAAGGCCCGAAATCATGTTTTGGGGGCCCCTCGGCTTCTCTCTAACTCTCCCATTGAAGAAGAAATCCCAACAAGTTAGAAAAAATGGAAAAAATGCGAGAAATAAGGTTGCAGGATTGTTTTAAGGCATTTCGGGTCTGAAGGGTTCGGGTCATACCAATGCGGTTCGTACCAAGGTTCGTCGTACCAAGCTTGGGGCTGAAATACAAATAAAATCAGCTAAGTTAGACATTTTTGTCCCAGGCGGTCCACGGGATAGTTGGGACGTCAGGACGCGAGGGACGCGAAAAGCTGAATCAGCTGAAAGCAGGGAAAATCGTCAAGTTTTTGTTTCGCGTGGTTTTGGGACAGCCAGGACAAAATTATGCATGGGACACGAATCAACTGATTTTCCGACAGACAGTCCATTTCGGGCAGTTCGGACATTTTTGTCCCAGGCAGTTCACGGGACAGTTGGGACAAAAGTACGCGAGGGACGCGTGGGATGTGAAAAGGTGAAAAAGCCACAAACAAGAACAAGGAAGCCTGAATCAGACAAAGCAGGAGATTTTTGTCCGGGACAGTTGGGACAGAGGTATGCGTGGGACGCGAGGGACGTGAAAAGCCGAAATGGCCGAAGGCAAAGGAGAAAAGTCAATGTTTGACCCGTGAACTTCAAACGGCCATAACTTTTGACTCTGAGCTCCGATTTTCACAAAATTGGACTTTCTGGATTTCTTATTTTTAATGAGGGCAGATATATTTAATTAAAAGAAACATATTCAGCTCCAGTTAGTTAATGCTCATTCCCGTCAAATGACAGAAAACGCCTGCCAGACCCAAAATAGCTGCTCGCACTCAAAAGGCCATAACTTTTGCATTTCTAAACGAAATCGCACAAAATTGGTACCGTTGGAATCGTGGATCCGAGCCCGAAGCACAAAAATCAAGAAATTACATATTTGATGAGATATTAGATGGGAGATTTTTCAGAAAAACGTGGACTGGCATTCATAATAGTGTTTTATTTGGTGGTTGGGAGTGCAATTAAGAGGCATGGTCATCATTCTTTCTCTGCTGCAGCACCTGGGACAGTATGGGGAGCATTTTTCAAGTAATATATAATCATTTTACTACCATTTAATGCCTCTTACAGGTGGATGAAGGACAGATTTCGGGATTTCCATTTTCCCTTCTCTTTCCCTTCTCATTTTTCTATAAATTGGAGTGTTGGGCTCATTGTAAAGGGGAGGTAGTTTTTGTAGCAAAGCTCTGCCAAAATTTCTTTGTGAATCCAATGTGTTGTAGGCCCTTGTTGTGGACTCCTTGCATGGTGATCCAGGCCCTTATCTTGTAACTGATTGAACTGTGCATACCAGGAAGTAATAAAATATAAGTTTGTGGATGCATCTTCCCCTGTTGTGTTTTTCTTGCATTCTTCTTGCCCCCTTCAACCTTGATTACAAGAATATTGTGTCTATTATTATGTTCTTGCAGGGATCCATTATCATTGTGTATGTTTGAAATATTGTTGTGAATGCATTTTGCTAGATTATGGAGAACTGTCATCACCTCTTTCTACTGTGCACTTTGCTTCTGTATTTCATGAATTTTAAGACTACTCTCACACCCTCCTTTTCTGGTGTATCACCGCTTTAGTGTAGGCTTTCATTTTATGCATTCTCTCTCCCTGGTCCCTTGGAAATTTAGATTAGAATAGTTAGGTTTCCCCTGCATTAGAGTAGATTGTGGCAGGTAGTTTAGGAGCAAGAACCAACTTTCTCTGGAGGTCTATCTCAAGTAGCAAGTCCCACAACTTGGAGATAGTACCCATGTTAATCCAATCACACCGTGAGTTCAAGTATATGCACTTGTATAAACAAAGGGGTGCTGTGATTTGGTGATAATAGTAGTGTAGGCAAGTTTCAGTACTTCAAGCCCCCTACAATGCCTTACTGAATGAAGGAAATTGGCCTCTCAGCCCCTTCATCATCCTTCTGCAATAGGATAGAATAAATAGTGATTCTTGTAAGCAAAGGAAAATCAGTTGGAAACCGGGCTTCTTATAATCTAGAGCTCGCTAGAACATGAGGTTCATGCTTTAGATGCCTCCTTAATCCCATTGAAAGCTTGGATGAATAGCCTTCTTCCCACTTGATGGCCTGGTCCTTTTTTAGCATGTAAGTTTATTGGAATGGTCAACTCATCCAAAGTTTTAGATATGGAATCTCTGTGATGAAGTTTATCTGCCCAAAGAAAGACTGAATTCCTTTCTTGGTCCTTGGAATTAGTTTGGGACCTTGTTGATAACCTCTACCCTTCTCTGGATCAATCATCACCCCTTCTTGTGACACAATGTGGCCAAGCAATTTTTCCTTCTAGCACTCAAAAATGAGCACTTCTTTGGATTGTGTGAGATGTCATATTCTCTACATCTTATTGAGTATCTTCTGCAAGTGTAGCAAAGGTGATCACTTCTCTTCCTCAGAAATTTCTTAGTTACATCATCTTGATAAAATATAATAAACTCATTGATATAACTAGTTCAAAAGCAAGATCTATTTCTCTTTGCAAAGGTGGTTTCTAACATTCCATCAACCAAAGGGCATCCTGACATACACATATGTTCCCCAAGGAGTAGGAAAGGTTGTCTTGATCATTTCTGATTCCTTCACCACAACCTGGTTATAACAAAATAAACCATCTAGGGTGGAAAGAAATTCAAAACCAGTCACTAATTGTAGCATGTTTTCCATATTTGGTAAAGGATAATTATCCTTCATTGATGATCTGTTTAGAGGTCCTGAAAGTCTACACACATGTTGCCTGATATCACCATTATTCTTTCTTACTGGTACTAGGTTTGCAACCCAAGAAGAATACCTTGTGGGCTAAATAATCCCTCCATCTCTTAGCTTATTCAGTTCCTCTTTCATTTTAAGTGGATAAGAGTGGATTCAATTAGCCCTTATGTTTCTTCCTGAATGGTTTTCTCATTGGATTTCTAAGGGAATCTCATGTTGAAATGAACATTCCTCTCTATAACTTTTAGTTCAGAATAAATTCCAAGCCATGTAATCTATGATAATTTCACTTCAACAAATGGATGTATGAATGCTTCTCCTCTTTGTGAGATTGCTTGCCTAACCAAATTTTGCATTGATGCTTCTCCTTTGTACCAAGGTGATCCATGCTTCTCAACATATCCTCTAAGGATGCCATATGCATCTATTAACAATGTGGATCAGAATTATCAAAATTGGAATCAAGAGAAACCAACTCTCGTGGGAATGGTATTAGTCTCATTAAGTTGTGCATGATGCCTTTTCCAAACAAGGTTTATTTTTACCCTCTGACTACACAAGAAATCATTGGCTCCCAATCAATAAATTGATAAGTAAACTCTCCCTTGTTCAATGTAGAAATCTTCTGATCTGAGCATAATTATCAAATACCTAGCTAATGTTTAACTATTGTCAGGGACATAGCCTGGCCTTGTTAATCAAGAACCTCAACATCATATTCAAGTAATATGGGGAGTCTTGCACAATTCTCAAAACGAGACCCCAACACTGCCTAAAGTCTTTGTCTTTCCAATTCATTGAACATTTCCTATCATGATGCATAATGTTGAATGAATCATTACATCTCAATGAGATCCCAAACTACATGCCTGTATTGTTTCATTCATTGTTTTTTGTGGCATACATTTTTCTAATTTGTTTTATAATTAGTTCTGATACCCCTTTGAAAACGATGTATTTGAAACCATATTTCCAAGAAATTCTTAAACCCAATAGTAGTGACCTCATACCTCATGACTTCCTATGTTGTTAGTGCACTCAAAGTTGAGTTTGAAGGAAAAATAGGTATTTTTCCTAACCTGGAGAAAGCAAAACAACACCAGCACCAGTTCCTAGAGTACTTAAAGCAAGCTTCCATTAAACAATAGAGTCCATTTGGAGAGGACCATTTGTCCAAGGACATTTCGCATTCTTCAATCTTGCGCTCCTTAGGGTCCATACAGCTAAAAATACTACAAAGTTATCAGCATCAACACTTTGTATAGAATACTTCATAGGATGACATTGTTGGGATCTCTTAATAAGTTATCATGCAACATCTCCCTTTTCCCCATACAACTTGACAAGGATTCCCTTAATTAGGATGGTGGCATAGGACATATCCATTTGAACACTCCCAGCAAAACTTACAAAGCCCATTTTCTAGAAAACAACATACCCCACTTGGCTGGGTAAAGTCAACAATAACTACATTATACTTGTCAAATTACTACCTTAAGATAGGCTACAAAATGTTGCACCACCTAGGACCATTCACACACTCCACTGCTTTCAATTCTCTGGCATCCATAGAAATTCACTTTAGAGAAGTATCTGTTACTTTGATATTAAAGGCATTCATAACTTCCAACAATGTCATAATGTCATTGTATGATCACTCACCTTCATGATGTAGTACACTATTGATGCAATATTTCTCAAACAATTAATGAAGCAAGGAAGTGAGATACTATGGTCGTGCATCTCTTAGCTGAGAATATACCAAGTATGTTCCCAAATAAACCTCAGGTGGTTCATCTAGCTCTTCTGATGCTGGTGGAGTCTCCAAAATTTTTATGTTTTTTCCTGGGGTGATCTTCCCTTATTTCAATCCCAAATATTCAAATGCTCTTTTCTTGTGCTCAAGAATCTTAAGCAACTCAACAATTGGAACAGAAACTTTGGTTTGACTTAAAACTTGGGCAATGTCATGTTTGTGTCGAAATTGATTCTCCCTCAAATTCTAAGCAACATCACTAGTCTGACAGAAAGCTTAGAGACAAATTAGATCATTATGAGTCATTTTGTAGCCAGCGATGAGATCTAACTGGCCATCTGTCACTCAAATGTGGAGAAATCGATAGCACCCTCAAGAGGATTTGATCTATCCTCACTATTTTAGGTTGTGCCTTTCAACCAATGTAAGAGAACCTATTTTGTAACCTCTGTTATTGAAGAATGCTGGTAGATACTTCTTTTGCATAAAATTTATAGAGAAGACCTTCAGAAAATATGATCAACACACCAAATCTGACTCTCACGAGTTGTGACTTCCAGATCATGGAGATATTTTCACAGCAAGGCAAAGGTTACTAAAGACATTTGGGACCCTGATTTCTTCAACATGTTTTGGTAACAGAGATTTTGCATTTGAATGCACACAGGACAAACATGGGTAGTACACGTAGGATTGGTTGTTTTTGAATGAAGTTTTTGTAGGAGGTGGGGCAGGATGAACTTTATTCACCTGACCTTTGAGGAATATTATGAAATGGAAGGTTAAACCAGCAGAGTGCCACATAATAGCTAAAATGTTTCTTTAACTAGGATATATGCTTAAATGGAGGCCCAGATTGGCACTTTTTCAGACAATCTTTGAGATTATATATATAATGAAGGCTTAAGTTAGGAAATACAACAAAGTGTCAAGATCTAAGACAAATCATGCCTAAGGTACACCCAAAGGCTTATGGACAATCTTTGTCAAACAGATGAAAGAAAATTGATTTTAAATCTTTTATTTCATTCCCAGATGAAAGCTCTTCTGAGAAATGAAATTGTAGATGCAAATAAACTGTCACAAGGATTGAGGCCTATGTGATAGAATCATATTTAATACAAGATTGCAAACTAAACAAGAAAAAATACTTGCATACATTTAGAAATAAAATAAACACATTTTGCTTCAAGATAACATAAAACAACTTGAATTTGATAAAATCTATCAGCAGGGGGAAGTTTCTAGAATAGTATTAGAGCTTGTCAATGGTAGTACATTTACAACCACCTTTACATGATAAAATTTAATACAAAAGAGATATACAGGATTCTCAAATGGATTCTCAAAATGATGGGCTCTGTCAAGATTTTTCTATTAGAAAATTAAGTCCCGACCCCTCACACTCCAACCATTTGAACGAAAACTTTGTGCCATTTATAACATTCACAATAGAGCCCCTTCTTCCCTAAAAGACAAAAATGTTTAATACACCAGTGCTCACAAGTATTTCGATCACGATTCTCAGAATCAAATCTGTAAAAAGTTGCCAGGTGCTCAAGGGGGTAGATCTCATAAAATATCTCCTGCATTCAACTCGCTCCTCTAGTAGATCACTCTTTCTTCAATTTTTCAACCACTTCCACCCCTAATCTGTCAAATATAGCTCTTTGCATGCTCGAGAGAAAAAAAAACAGAAAATCCAATCGATCATGATAGTCAGACAATTTTAATGGCGAAAGATGTCTTTCATATCATTCCACCAAACTCAGATATCAACATTAACTCCCCTGTCTGCTTGGTGTGTAGGAAATACCAAGAAATCATGAAGACTTGCACTTGTAGGCATGTTTTAGTAAAATGGGGGGAAAATCATATTCAGACACTCAACTATTGTTGATATTTACTTTTAATTTGGGCCATCCACATGGAAGATTCAACTTTAAAATAGAACCGGGGGTTTGCTCTGACTTTTTACAACTTTTGGAAAAAAAGTGAAAAAAATTCCATTTTTCTCTGCACCTCCATCCTCAGGAAAAGAGCCTAACACGTGTCCTAAGGTGGGCCCCAGTGGAACCGCAGCTGAATTCTGTCATTTCACCTCCTTTTTGGAAAAGGGAAAATTTTCCAAGTTTTCCCTGCAACTCCACCCTTCCGCCGTTGACCGAGGCAAAATATTGACTATTTCCTGCCAGGTCCACGAGCCATTTTGATGTTTTAACTCTTTCTGAGGACAAGAGACAGAAAATCCAAGTTGACTCTGATGGTCCTCTTCCCCGCTCCTTTGACTTTTCAAACTACTATGTGTCACCATGTCACACCTTGAGATGGTCTGCAAAATTTGATACCTTGAATGAGCGCGGGCTCGCCACATGTCTTGGCTCAGAAAAGTTTGTCTGAATGCTTGAAGCTTAGCATAAGGTGCCATGTGTCATGCTCTGAGGCAGTCTCCTTTGGCTATTGAAAAGTCTAAGAAAAATGCAAAGTCAGTGGAGGCATCCATGTGTCCTCCTGGCGCATCTTTAAAATGAAACTCAAGGGTTGGTCCCCAAACATGCGCGGTTCCTCCATGTGTCCCAGACCTCCCAAAACCCTTTGAAAAAGACTAATTATGGGGATACATGGCAGAATCCTCCACGTGTCCTCTCAGCACTACTCTAAGAAAAAACCAAAAAGTAGATCTTCAAACGAGCACCGTTCCTCCATGTGAACAAATTTTAAGTTGAGGCAATTCATAGAAATTTTAAAGCACCCATCCAACCCACATCCAAATAAAATGTGCCACATCCCCTGTCGATGCAAGGATGTAATTTGACTGGGAGAAACACCTGTCTAACCATAAAATATAGAAAAATGATCATTCGAGCCCAAAAATGAAAATTTCTCTAAGGAGAGAGAATTTAGAAGTGTTACAAGGCTCAAATACGTCCATCAAAGAGACATCCATTAATTTTTCCTGTAAGTATTTAGGGTAGAAATGACAAGGAAAATGAATCCTAACTACGAAGAATGGAAAACATAGGAGAACCCGAGTTTTTAGATGAACAGAGAATGGGGGACCCAAATTACAGGCCTTTTCTGGAGGAACAAAGAAATAAGGAGAAAACCATGGACCCATAAGTGATCTACGACCCATGAATAGATTAAAAATGGCAACAAAGATTACCTAGGCACACCACTGGGAAAAAGAAAGTGACAGAGGCCGTAAATTGATAGATTTTCAAAGGAAAATTGGGTTGAGACTATTTTGAGCACCAACATCGGCTCCGACATGGGGATGGGCACTCCCTATGAGTGCCACAAGAACAAAGGTACACCAAGTGCTAAAAATATCTGTTGGGAAAAGGAGTAATTTTTCATAGTGGAGAAACAGGACCATCTCCCAAAAAATGAAACAGAGAAACAAGTAAAAATAGGTCACCGAGAACTAGAATGAGCAAAAACACAAAAGATAGGGAACAAACTAAAAACTATACACTGTACACAAGATTTTACCTTGATTCAGGGGAATCAATCCGAGAAATGATTCAAATGCCTGTCATTAACAGGAAATTCAAGCAGTTCACCATCTAAGTCCTTGAGGAAGAAGGTATGTTCACCAATCTTGATATCAATGCAGTAACGACCCATCCATAATGAGTCAAACTTTCCATGTTTTCCCTTATCCTCATGTCTTTTATCCCATAGCAGCACAATATCTCCAACATTGAGGGCCCTGGGAGTGACCTTCTTGTCAAATAACTTCTTCAGTTTCTCTCTAAACTTTACATGCCTCTGATGGGATGCCCTCCTTTCTTCATAAATTTCAACAATCTGGTTAATGTGAGCATCATAGGGACCTACCTCTTGATCCTCCAACTATTGAATGAACTGATATGACGGTAATTGCATATGCAGGGGCAGTAGGGCTTGATTTCCATCTACCAAATCAAATGGACTCTTTCTAGTGACCCTCTTGATAGTGATCCTATCTTCCCAAATAGAAAACCTCAATTGTTCACTCCACTTTCTCTTGTTTTGCTCCAATGTTCTTCTAATAATCTTCAGCAAATTTTTATTACTAGACTCAACCTGTCCATTTCCTTGGGGATTGTAATTAGAGGCATATGTCAGGTTGATCCCATATTCATTGCACATTGCTATCAAAGGTTTAGCTCTGAAGCTCATGACATTGTCAACAACAATCTTGACTAGTACCCCAAACCTACAGATGATATGGTTCAATAGAAAATCCATGACAATTTGGTGTGTTGCCTTCTTAGTGGGGACTACCTCCACCCGCTTGGTGAAGTAGTTAGTAGCTAATAGAATCCACTTGTCTCCAACACTTGAAGGGTCTGAAATTTCACCAATGAAATGCATTCCCCAATGCTTGAATGGGGATTCAATTGATACATGCTGCAAAGGAAGGGGGCCTGAAGCTTTCAGTCTTCCAGAGAAGCGCTAACAACTCTCACATCTTCAAACCAAAAGAGTCATATCCTTCATGAGAGTTGGCCACCAATAACCAGCACTCAAGATCTTGTGTGTTATGACTCTTGAAGAAAAATTCCCCCCAGAAACTCCTCCATGGAGATCAACAATTATCTTGGGGGCTTCTTCTTCAGTAATGCACCTTAAAAGGACTCCCTCAGGGTTCTTCCAAGCCAACCCATAATCAGTAATGACATATTTCTTGGAGGCCAAATTAAGATCCCCTTTTTGGTTATTACTTAAGTGCTCAGGGCAGTATAAGTGTTTGAGACAAAAAATTACATCCTTGTACCACTCAAAACTCATCAACCTTTCAAAAACACCTGCCCTTTCTTCTTCTACCTCATTTACCTCAATAGTTTGCAAGTTTATCTCATCCATAAGATCATCCAAGCCCAATCCTCTCATCTAATTCATGGTTTGGATATCCATATCATATTCTTGCAACTTGTTCACCAACCTACACCTCTTACTTAAAACTTCCATCTCTGACAAGATGTCTTTCACCATGGTGTGGGGAACATAAGCAACAATTTTAGAACTTAGAATACAAGGCTTGAAAACCTTTTCTGATTTTACTAAGGAAAATGCTTGCTTTTCTATAATAGGGTACTTTAGCTTAGCCCCTTACAAGGCCTTACTGAAGAATCCAATTGGCCTCTCAGCCCCTTTATCATCCTTCTGCAACAGGACAGAAGAAATAGTGTTCTCTAAAGAAAAGGAAAACAATTGGAAAGGCTTCTTATAATATGGAGCTACCAAAACAGGGGCATGTTTTAATGCCTTCTTGATTCCACTGAAGGCTTGAATGGAAGCCTCCTCCCATTTGATGACCTGATCTTTCTTCAGCATAGAAGTGATTGTAATGATAAACTCAACAAAGTTTGATATGAATCTTCTGATGAAGTTTATCTGCCCAAAGAAGGATTGAATTCCCTTCTTGGTTCTTGGGATTGGGACCTTGCTGATGGCCTCTACTATTTCTAGATCAATCATCACTCCTTCTTGTTACACAATGTGACCAAGAAACTTTACCTTCTGCACTCCAAAATGGCACTTCTTTGGATTGAGTGAGATGCCATATTCCCTTCATCTTATCAGCATCTTCTCCAAGTGCAGCAAGTGGTCACTTCTCTTTATAGAAAACACAGTCACATCATCCTGGTAGACATCAATAAACTCATTGATGTAACTAGTAAAAGCAACATCTATTTTTCTTTGGAAGGTGGATCCAGCATTCATCAGACCAAAGGGCATCCTGACATACACATATGTTCCCCAAGGAGTAGTAAAGGTTGTCTTGATCCTTTCTGATTCCTTCACCACAACTTGCTTATAACCAAAGAAACCGTCCAAGGTAGAGAGCAATTCAGACCCAGTCACTAACTGCAACATGTTCTCCATATTTGGTAAATGATAATTATCCTTCATTGACGATCTTTTCATATTCCTAAAGTCCACACATAACCTGATATCACCATTCTTCTTTCTTACTAGTACTAGGTTTGTAACCCAAGAAGAATACCTAGTGGGCTAAATAATCCATCGATCTCTCAGCTTCCTCTTTATTTTTGAGAGATAAGAGTGGGTTGATTGGCCAATGTTTCTACCTGAATGGATTTTCATTAGACTCTAAGGGAGTCTCATGTTGAAACAGGTCCTCTCTATATGCTTTTAGTTTAGAATAGGTCTAAGCCATCCTATCCTAATACTTTTTCAACAATTGAATGTATGACTGCTTCTCCTCCTTATTGAGATTACTTCCTAACCAAATTTTCCTTGGCTTCTCCTTTGTTCCAAGATCATGCTCGTCAATATCCCTTGAGGTTGGTATGCATCTGTTAACAATGTGATCAGCATTATCAAAATTGGACTTAAGAGCAACCAGCCCTCTAAGAATGGTATTGGTCTTTAGCTGGATGATGCCCTTGCCAAACAAGGTTTCTTTTCCTTTTGTTGTACATACCATTGGCTCCAAATTAATGTATTGATCAGAGAAATCTCCCTTGTTCTGCAAAAATCTTCTGATCTGAGCATCATCATCAAAAACCTGCCAATGTTTAATGTTGTTATGGACAAAAGGTCTTGTCAATACATCAACATCATATTCACAATATGGGGACATTATACAATTCTCAAACCGAGACCCCAACACTACAAGCTTTTCTGCCAAGTCATTGAATTTCCTATCATGAAGCACTATGTTGAATGAATCAAACATCTCAATAACATCCCAAACTACATGTTTATATTGTTTCATTCACTGATTCTTTGTGGCATATAGTTTTCTGACTTGTTTTACAATTAATTCTGAGTATCCTTTGACAATCATGTCCTTGATACCATATTTGCAAGCAATTCTTAGACCCAACAACAGTTCTTCATACTCAGCAATGTTGTTAGTGCACTAAAAATTGAGTTTGAAGGAAAAAATAAATTTTTACCGACCAAGAGAAAGTAGAACAACACCAGCACTATTCCCAAACTTGGAGCATACTTCATAGGATGTATTTTTGGGATCCTCAATAAGATGCAAGATTTTCTTTTCTCCATACAAACTGACAAGGATGCCTTCAATTGGAATGGTGGCATAGGAAATATCCATTTGGAAACTCCCACAAACACTAGCAGCCCATTTTCTTTATAGTAGCATGACCCACTTGGTTGGGCAGTCAACGATGACAACATCAAATTTTAAATTTTTTACCTGGGTAAGCTGCAAGTTATACCACAAAACCCTTCACACATCCCACTACTGGAACTTCTCTAGAATCCATGGAAGTGCACTTCCCATATGCTACTATCACTTTGATATTTAGCTCGTTCATGAATTCCAAAGGCATAACATTATATGATGCCCTTGAGTTAAACATGCAGTTGTGCAGCAGTCTGTCCTTACTGATCAAAGTGGTGAAGAATAGATCCACATTCATCTGAGATTCCACCAAGGATGTCCCCAAATAGATCTCAGGTGGTTCACCTAGTTCCTCCAATGCTGGTGGTGTTTCTAATTCTTGAATGATTGAAGGAGTCTCCATAATATTTACATTTCTGCCTAGGTCAGTCTTCTCTTCTTACAATCCCAAGTAGTCAAACACCGTCTTTTTGTGCTCAGGAATCCTAAGAAACTCAACAATTGGAACAAATAATTTGATTTGACTAATAACTTGGGAAATATCATATGGGAAATTCTTTTGCAAGGTAGTATTGGAAGGAAAGTTAAAACACTCACTAGGTGGTACAGGACCTTTTACAGATTGGGCATGGGGAGGGGTATTATTTTTTTTTTGGAACTGCAGGGCTTTTAACATGTGCATATTTCCTAGGATCCTCTTTAAGAATGTTTTAAAGTAAGGGAGTGTTTGGCTTGGCTTGAGGCCCTTCCCCTTTAACAGCCTTAGTTTTTGTGTTATATTCCTTCTCTTGAGCAACAACAACATTCATTAGTAATTTCCTATCTTCCTCAGATGGGATTGCTCCATCATACTTCTTTATCATTAAGGCCCTTAAATATTCAAATTCATTATTGGGAATTTCAAAAGCTCATACAATATATACTTCTAAAGTATGAGAGGGAGGAAGAGTAGGTACCCCATGAATGCAGTTCCAAAAAGTGGCAGCAGTTTGGGCACTTATCACCTCAGTTGAAGTTGCCCCTTGTTGTAAGCTTATGAAACAACCCATCATACAAACATCATCATCATTTTCATCAGCTTCTTCTTCTTCTTAATGATATTATTCACAAGGACCATGAGGTATGAAACATTTTTCACACCAATCAATGACATTTGTCTCCTCCACAACAGAAACTCTGGCAACCAAAGGATCAGACATCATTCTGTTTTCCCTACCTTGGGGCTTCCTGTTTCCAAATCCAATAGGTCCTTTTCCTCTATCATCAAATCTTTGGTGATTTGTAAACCTGTCTTTTCCTTGTTTCTTGTGTTGACCTTTTGAGTTATGCCCAATTCCCTTCTCAGCCCGGGATAGTTTGTAGGAGTTTTCCTTGACAGTCCCTGCCAAATTTTTCACAACTTCTTCCAAATCAACAGCCTTACTTGTTTGAGGATTTTCTGGGTTTACCAACTTTACACCCTCCCTTTTTGGAGGCTTTTCAATTTCCTTGATGTTGTTCTCTTTTTGCAAACCCATTGTGAAGGCCTACCTCAAATTCTTGAGGTTCTTGTGTCTTAAGTAATATGTAGCCTTTTTATCAAATGTATCAGAATATTTGATCAAACATGACTCATCACAAGGCCTTATCCTAACAAGAAATCTCCTTAAGGTCTTATTAAAACTTGTGTTGAAATCATGTACTAACTCATTAGGATTATTTTGGATGTTTTCAAATTCTGTCAAAAGAAACCTAGGGTTAGTTCTATCACTGTACTACAATCTAAATGCATTACTCATCTCAGGCCAAGAATCAATGGAGTTATCTGGCAATGCTTTATACTAGTCCCTAGCATCCTCTTCCAAGGTATGGATAAATATCTTGATATATACATCTTCACATTTAATCTCAAATTATTTCATCATATTGATAAAAAGATTTAGATGCTGATCACCAGTAATAAAATTGTTCCCTTGGAACTTTGGAAGTCTGTTCCTTACATCTTGAGGAACTGCATTTGGATAACTAGCCATTCCCATAAAATTTATAGGTCCAAAGGTGTTTACAACAAAAGTGGGTGTGGGTGGGGGTTGGGCCATGTTGATTCGAGAAGGTGGCCCTTGAGGGGTGAAATATTGATAAGGTGCTGAGGGTCCTTAAAACACAGAAGTATAATTTTCAGAATGGATACCCGCCAAAGGCCTTATCTCTTGGAAATACCTATCAACCTCAGAAAAGATAGGTGCAAAATGTGAAGAAAACCTTTCAAAATCAATTAAAGGCCATTCTCCAGCTGGAGAATTCAATTCCACAAAGAGGATACCTGATTCAGAGTCACTTGAATTGTAGTCTTCAATAATAGGCTGATCAATTTCATCAATGCAGATCCCTCTTCTTGTCTGTTGTTCTCCCACAACTCTTCAGGATTTTCTTCCTTCTGATTTTGCTTTTCCTAGCTCTGGAAACAATGTCCTAGCAAGATCCCTAGCAAATAAAGATCTTCCTTCCAACTTTGTAAATATTAGTAACAAATCTAACTTTGACAGAGTTCTAAGACATTGGTACACATTAAAAATCAAATCAACAGGGAGTCGCCACTAAGGATTTCCACCTTAGTTGTGTAAATGCACTAAGTATGACTTGTCAAATGTCTGTCAATGCTAGAAACTGGAAATGGAAATATTATAAACTTTCTTTACCCAGATTTATCAAATGAAAGCTAGTGCACTAGGTGTGAAAACTGAAGGAACTTGACACAACACTTGGAGCATACAAGAAGTGTTTTACCAAGGTCTTTATGTTGAACTGAAATCCCTGGAAAAGACGCCACTTAGGTGTGGGTATCCAAATTGATTCTCCCTCAAATTTTGGGCAACATCACTACTTTAACAGGAAGCTTAGAGATAAATTAGATCATGATGAATCATTTTATAGCCGGGGATGAGATCTAACTGGCCCTCTGGCACTCAAATGTGGAGAACTGGATATCACCCTCAAGAGGATTTGATCTATCCTCACTATTTTAGGTTATTCCTTTCAACCAAGGTAAGAGAACCTATTTTGTAACATTTTTTATTGAATAATGCTGGTAGATCCTTCTTTTGCATAAATTTTAATAGAGAAGACCTTGGAAAAATATGATCACCACATTAAATCTGACTCTCACGATTTGTCACTTCTAGATCATGGAGATATTTTCACAACAAGGAAAATGTTACTAAAGACATTTGGGACCTTGATTGCTTCTGCATGTTTTGGTAATAGAGATTTTGCATTTGTATGCACATAGGACAAACAGGGATAGTACAGGTAGGATTGGTTGTTTTTGAACGAATTATTGGTGGGAGGTGGGGTAGGATGAACTTGATTCACTATATCTTTGAGGAATATTACGAAATGAAAGGTTAAACTAGTAAAGTGCCATAGAATAGCTTAAATGTTTCTTTAACTAGAATATGTGCTTCAATGGAGGCCCAAATTGGCACTTTTTAACTCAATCTTTGATATTTTATCATGAAGGATCGATTTAGGAAACCCAAAAAATTATCAATATCTAAGCCAAATCATGCCTAAGGTACAATCAAAGGCTTACATGTAATCTTTTTCAAACAGATGAAAGAAAAGTGATTTTAAATTGTTTATTTCATTCCCAGATGAAAGCTCTTTTGAGATATGAAATTACAGATGCCACTATACTATCACAAGAATTGAGGCCTGTGTGATTGAATCAGATTTAATACAAGATTGCAATATAAACAAGAAAAACTACTCGCATACATTCAGAAATAAAACAAACACATTTTGCTTCAAGACAACATAAAACAATTAGAATTTGAGTAAATCTATCAGTAGGGGGAAGTTTCTAGAACAGTATCAGAGCTTGTCAATGGATATTCATTTGTAACCACCTTGACTTGATCATATTTAATACAAAAGGGATATATAAGCTTCTCGAGCTTTGTCTATTAGAAATTTCAGTCTCGACCCCTCACACTCCAACCATTTGCACAAAAAATTTGTGCCATTTATAACATTCACAAAAGAGCCCCTTCTTCCCCAAAAGACAAAAATGTTTAATGTACTAGTTCTCGACATGATTTCAATTACAATTCTTAGAATCAGGTCTGCAAAAAGTCGCTAGGTTCTCAAGGGGGAAGATCTCATCGAATATCTCCCGCATTCAACTCCTTCCTCTAGTAGATCACTCTTTCTTCAATTTTCCAACCACTTCTGCCCCTAATCTATCAAATCTGGCTCCTTATGTGCTCAGGAGAACAAAAATTAAAAATCTGATTGAGCACGATAGTCAAACCATTTTAATAGCAAAAGATGTCTTTCATATCTTCCCACCAAATGCAGATATCAACATTAACTCCCCTCTCTACTTGACATGTAGGAAATACCAAGAAATCATGAAGACTTGCGCTTCTAGGCATGTTTTAGTAAAATGGGGGGAAACTTAATTCAGACTCTCAGATTTTGTTTATCTTTACTTTGAATTTGGGTCGTCCACGTGGAAGATTTAACTTTAAAATAGACCCAGGGCTTTCCTTTGAATTTTTACAACTTTTTGAAAAATGGAAAAAAATTCCATTTCACTCTGCACCTCCGCCCTTGGGAAATGATCCTAACACGTGTCCTAAGGTGGGCCCCAATGGAACCGCCGCTGAAATCAATCATTTCACCTCCTTTTTGGAAAAGGGAAAATTTTCCAAATTTTCTCCACAGCTCCGTCCTTCCACTATTGACCGGGGTAAAATATTGACTATTTCCTGCCAGGTCCACAGGCCATTTTAATGTTTTAACTCTTTTTTAGGACAAGAGGTAAAAAATCCAAGTTTCCTCCTATGGTCCGCTTCCCCACCCCTTTGAATTTTCAAATTGCCATGTGTCATCATGGCACACCTTGAGATGGTCCCAAAAACTTGATACCTTGAATGAGCGCGGGCTCATCACGTGTCCTAGCTTGGAAAAGTTTGTTTGAATGCTTGAAGCTCAGCAGAAGGTGTCATGTGTCATGATCTAAGATAGTCTCCTTTTTCTGTTGAAAATTATAAGAAAAATGCAGAGTGGAGGCCTCCACATGTCCTCCTGGCGCTTCTTTAAAATGAAACTCAAGGGTCATTCCCCAAACATGCGCGGTTCCTCCACATGTCCCAGACCTCCCAAAACCCTTTGAAAAAGAATAAGTATGGGGAGACCCAGTGGAAGCCTCCACATGTCCTCTTGGTACTACTCCAATGCCAAACCAAAAATTACATCTTCAAATGAGCGGTGTTCCTCTACATAGACACATTTTAAGTTGAGACGATTCATAGAAATTTTGAAGTACCCAGCAAAGCTGCATTTAACCTAAAGGTGCCACATCCCCTGTTGATGCAAGGATGTAAATTTGACCAGGATAAACACTCGTCAGACTATAAAATATAGAAAAATGATCATTCGAGCCCGAAAACAAAAATTTCTCCAAGGACAAAGAATTTAGAAGTGTTACAAGGCTCAAATACGTCCATCTAAGACACATACATCCATTTTTATTTAAGTATTTAGGGTAAAAATGACAAGGAAAATGAATCCCGACTATGGAGAATGGAAAACATGGGAGAACCCAAGTTTTTAGATGAACAAAGAATGAGGGACCCAAATTACACACCTTTTCCAGAGGAACAAAGAAACATGGAGAAAACCATGGACCCATAAGTGATCTATGATCAAGGAACAGATTAAAAATGGAAACAAAGATTACCTAGGCATAACATGGGGAAAAAGAAAGTGATAGAGGCCGTAAATCGATAGATTTTAAAAGGAAAACTGGGGCAAGACTATTTTGAGCACCAACATGTCATATGGGACATTCCTTGGCAAGGTAGTATTGGAAGGAAATATGACACACTCACTAGGTGGTACAAGAATTTTGTCAGCTTGGGCATGAGGAGGGGTAAAAATTTTATTTGGAACTACAAGGATTTTTGTAGATGCATCCTTCTTAGGGGCCTCTTTAGGAATGTTTGAAAGTAAGGGAGATTTTTTCTTGGCTCGAGGCCTTGTCCCTTTGACAGCCTTACTTCTTTTGTTATATTCCCTCTCTTGAGCAACAACAACATTCATCAGTAACTGTCTATCTTCCTCAGATGGGATTCCTACATAATACTTCTTTATAATTGAAGCCCTTAAATATTCAAAGTCATTATTAAGAAATTCAAAAGCTTGTACAATATCTACTTCTAAAGTATGAGAGGGAGGAATAATAGGTACCCTATGAATGTAGTCCCAAAAAATGGCAGCAGTCCAGGAACTTATCACTTTAGTTGAATTTTCCCCTTGTTGTGAGCTTGTGGAGCAACCCATCATACAGACATCGTCATCATTATCATCATAAGCTTCTTCTTCTTGTTGTTGATCTTCATTATACGAAGCATAGGGCATGAAACATCTGTCATACCAATCAATGACATTTGTCTCCTCCAAAACATCAACTTTGGCAGCCAAAGGATCAGACACCATTCTATTTTCCCTGCCTTGGGCTGCCTATTTCCAAATCCAACATGTCCCTTGCTTCTGCCATAAGATCTTTGGTGATTTGTGAACCTGTCTTGGCCTTGCTGCTTGTGTTGACCTTGTGAACTGTGCCAAATCCCCTTCTCTACCTGGGCTATTTTGTCTGATATTTCCTTGACAACCCCTACCAAAGTTTTCACAACTTCCTCCAAATTTGCAACCTTTCTTATTTGAGGTTTTTATGGGTTAATTAGTTTTACACCCATCCTTTTTGGAGGTTTTCCAATTGCCTTGATGTTGTTCTCTATTTGCAGAGCCATGGTGAAGGCCTACCTCAAATTAGCATAGTTTTTGTCCCTCAAGTAGTAAGCATCCTTTTTATCAAATGCATATGAATATTTAATCAAACATGATTCATCACATGGCCTTATCCTAACAAGAAATATCCTCAAGGTCTTGTTAAAACTTGTGTTGAAATCATGTACTGACTCATTAGGATTATTTTATATGTTTTCAAATTCTGTTAAAATAAACCTAGGGTCAGTTCTCTCACCATACTGCAATTTAAATGCATTTCTCATCTTAGTCCAAGAATCGTTAGAGTTATCTCGCAAACCTTTATATCAGTCCCTTGCATCCTCTTCCAGAGTATGGATAAACAGCTTGATATATACATCTTCATGTTCAATCTCAAATTATTCCATCATATTGATAAAAAGCTTCATATGTTGATCACCAGTTATAACGTTGTTTCCTTGGAACTTTGGTAGTTTGTTTCTTACATCTTGAGAAACTGCATTTGGATAACTAGCCATCCGTACAAAATATATAGGTATAAAGGTATTTACAACAAATGGAGGTTTGGGTGGGGGCAGGGCCATGTTGTTTTGAGGAGGTGATCCTAGAGGAATGTTAGATTGATAAGGAGCAGAGGGTCTCTAAAACACAGGGGTGTAATTTTCAAATTGGATATCCCCTAAAGGCCTTGTTTCTTGGAATCCCTATAAACTTATGAAAATATAGGGGCAGAATGAGAAGGAAACTTCTCAAAATCAAATGAAGGCCCCTCTCCAATTAGAGAATTCAATTCCACAAAGAGGCTACCTGATTTAGAAGCACTTGAATAGTATTCTTCAATGATAGTTTGATCACTTTCATCAATGGAGATCCTTCTTCTTATCTGTTGATCCCCCACAACTCTCCAGAATTTACTTCCTTCTGATTTTTCTTTTCCTAGCTCTAGAAATAATGTCCTACGAGGGTCCCTAGCAAAGAAATATATTCTTCCTTCCATATTTGCAAAGGTTAGTAATAAATATCACTTGAAAAAGGTTAAGACACTGGTATTCATTAAGAATCAAATCAACAGGGAGTCACCACTAAGGATTTCTACCTTAGTTATGTAGATGTACTACACATGATCCATTAAATGTTGTCAACACTAGAAACTAGAAATGGAAAGACTCTAAATTTTCTTTACCCAAATTTTTCAATGAAAGCTAGTGCACTCAATGTAGGAAGTGAAAGAATTGCACATAACACTTGGATTATATAAGAAGTGTTTTACCAGGGTCTGAACATGAACTACAACAACTATGTCCCCAACAATGGTGCCAGCAAGGTGTTGTTGACGGCCTAAATAGATATGAACTGGAAGTGAAACAACAAATAGTCTCAATAACTCAAATAAGTCCCCAGTAATGGTGCCAATAAGGTGTTGTTTACGGGATAAATAGATATCAACTTGCAGTGAATTAGCAAATAGTCTCAGTAACTCAAACAAGTCCTCGAAAATGGTGCCAGTAAGGTGTTGGTACCCAAATTGATTCTCCCTCAAAGTTTGAGTAGCATCACAAGTTTTTGCAGGAAGCTTAGAGACAGATAGATCATGGTGAGTCATTTTGTAGCTAGGGCTGGGATCTAACTCGCCCTCTATCACTCAGATATGGAGAAATGAATGGCATCACTATTTTATGTTGTGACTTTCAACCAAGGTAAGAGAACCCTTTTATAGCTTGTTATTTATGGAGGAGATGGAGATTTCCTTCCTAATGAAGTTGTTAAGGAGACCTTGAAGAAAATATCACCAATGCAACAAAATCTAACTCTCATGAGTTGTCACTCTAGATAGTGGAGATATTCTCTAGGCAAGGTTCAGGCTACTAAAGACATTTGGAATCCTAATTGTTTTTGTATGTTTTGGTAATAAAATCTACGCATTGGTATACACACATGATAAACAAGGGTAGTATGGGTAGGACTAGTTTTTTAAAAAAATTAGTGGGAGGTGAGGTAGAATAAACTTGATTTGCCAAATCTCTAAGAACTCTTACAAAATGGAAAGTCTAGATAGCAGAATGCTACATAATAGCTAAAATGTTCCTTTAACCAAAATATGTACTTCAATGGAGGCAGAGATTAGCACTTTTTCACACAATCTATGATATTTTAACATGAAGGCTCAAGTTAGAAGACCCAATAAAACATCAAAATCTAAGATCAATCACGCCTGAGGTACAACCAGAGGCTTACAAACAATCTTTGTCAACAAATGAAAGAAAAGTGATTTTAAATCATTTATTTCACTCCCAGATGAAAGCTCTTCTGAGAAATGAGATTGCAGATGCAACTAAACTGTCACAAGGATTAAGACCTATGTGATTAAGATATATTTTGATACAAGATTGCAATAAGAACAATAAAAACTATTTGTAGACATTCAAAAATGAAACAAACACATTATTATCAAAATCAACACAAAATAACTCGATTTTTATTAAATTTATCACCAGGGGAAAGTTTCTAGAACAATCTCAAAGCTTATCAATAGTTGTACACTTGCAACCACCTTGACACGATAAAACTTAATACAAAAGAGATATACATGCTTCTCAAAAGACAGGCTTTGTAAAATTTTCCTCTTGGGAATTTTCTTCGACCTCTAACACTCCAACCATTTGCACGAAAAATTTGTGCCATTTATAAAATTTACAACAAAGCCCCTTTTCCCCCCAAAAATCTTGGCATTGTGTGCTACAAGTGTTCGCCATGATCACGATTGTAATTTTGAGAATTAGATCTGCAAAAAGTCGCTAGGTGCTCAGGGGGAAAATCTCTTCGAATATCTCCCGCATTCAACTCCTCCTTTTGGTATATCACTCTTTCTTCAACTCGCCAACAACTTCCACCCCTAATCTATCAAATCTAGTTCCTTGTGTGCTCAGAAGAAGAAAAACAGAAAATCATATCGAGCCCAAGAGTCAGAACATTTTAATGGTGAAATATGTCTCCAGATTTTCCCCACCAAATTCATATATCAACATTAACTCTCCCCTTTGTTTGGAATGTAGGAAATACCAAGAAATCATGAAGACTCACACTTCCAGGAATGTTTCAGTAAAATGGGGGGGGGGGGGGGAATCAGATTCAGACTCTTAGCTGTCGTTGATATTTACTTTGAATTTGGGTCATGCACGTGGAAGAATCAATTTAAAAAAGGTCAGGGCATTTCCTTTGACCTTTTACAAACTGTTGAAGAAATTGAAAAATTCTACATTTTGTTCTGCACCTCCTCCCTTGAAAAATGAGCCTGACACGTGTCCTAAGGTGGGTCCCAATAGAACCACATCCAAATTATGCTATTTCACCTCATTTTTGGAAAAGAGAAAATTTTCCAAATTTTCCCCAAAGCTCTGCCCTTGAAAAATGGGCCTGACACGTGTCCCAATGTGGGTCCCAGCGGAACTGCGCTTCCTTTTTCACTTTTAACTTTTTTCTCCCAAAAGGAAATTTTTCCAAATTTCCCCCTAGAGTCTACACCCCCGCCATTGACTGGAGCAAGCATTGACCTTTCCTCTATCGGGCTTGTGGGCCATTTTTTGTATTTTAACCCTTTTGAGCATAAAATTCAAAAATTCTAAGTTGCCCCAGATGGTCCGCTTCCCCACCCCTTCTGACTTTTCAAACTTCCACGCGTCACAATGGCACATCTTGAGATGGTTTCCAAAATTTGAGACTTTGAAAGAGCGCGGGCTCGCCACGTGTCCATCTCCCGCCAAACTATATTAGCAGCATAAAACAATTTCTAAGTCTGCAAAAAGTAGCGGAAAATTCCACGTGTCCTCCCAGTTCTACTCTAAGGCTTAACCAAAAAGTAAATCTTCAAATGAGCATCGTTCCTCCACATGGACAAATTTCTAAGTTGAGGCAATTGATAAAATTTCTGAAGTACCCAACTAAGCCACATCTAACCAAAAGAGGCCACGTTTCCTGATGATGCAAGGATGCAAATTTGACAAGGAGAAATGCCCGTCAAACTGTAAAACATAGAAAAATAATCACTCAAGCCCAGAGGTGAAATTTTCTCTAAGGATAGAAAATTTAGAGATGTTACAAGGCTCAAATGCATTCTTCAAAGCTACATCCATTCATTGTATTCAAGTATTTAGGGAAAAAATGACAAGGGGATCAAATCCGAACTGTAAAAAATGGAAAGAATGGGAGAGCCCAAGCTTTTAGATGAACAGAGAACAAGGGACCCAAATTACAAACCTTTATGTGATCATCGGCCCAAGGAAAGATTAATTATGGCAGCAAAAGGAAAATAGAGACCTTTTGGGCACAACTCACAGGGATAAAATGTCGAGAGGCCGTAAAAGGATAGATTTCAAAGGAAAAATGGGGTGAGACTATTTTGAGCACTAACAGATTCTTCTTGTTGATGTTCTTCTTCATGTATGGGCTTTTATAAGCCTTCCTCCTGATCTAGATCATGAAAAATATGTGGCTACTCTTGCCCTATTGGATAGGGCCTACGCATGCTTCCTACTAAAACAATTGGCCAAACTTAGGGATTTTGAATTACACTTTCTTACTTTGTAATGCCTCTATATCCTCCTTTATGAGCTATGATCAAGAGATAACTATGCATCATCTTATTCTAATTCTTCTTCTATAGGAGTGGACTTGCACGTGTTCTTTTTATTTATGATAAATGTCATCTTTAATGGAGGTGGTGGGAGATTGGTGTTACACACTTTGACCACCTTTCCATCCTTGATCTTGGGCTTAGGTAAATATACATCTACAATTCCATCTTCCCATTTCTAGTTTCATGATTAGATTTAAATCCATAGTGTCAAATTATATCACCTCTATATAGGGTGCACTTTTTTATAACTATATGTTTTATGCAATGTCTAGTAGTCGGTAGATACTCTATCCGCATTGAATTTATGTGGTTGCAGATATTCAATCATGTTACCGTGCTCTTGAAGTATCTCCCAGTGAGCACAAATGGTAGTATACGCCAGGGCCCCATTTCTCCATTGAGTAATAACAATTATCTAAGTGAAAATTGTTGTGTGACTTCAAATTATATCTTCCAATTCAATATAGATGAAAACTCTCTAGGAACACACAACTCATTTTCAAAGGCATCATGTAGCCTTTTGTACCACTTCTCAAATCACATTGTGTACACATTACTAACCTGATCATAACATATAAACTTTTAAAACATGTTATCTAACAATGGACCCTTTGCGGGTGATCCCACTCATTGTCATTTGGTCCATCGGGAACAGCTATCTTTGAAAAAACTATAATTAACAAGATTTATCCCCAAGTTATCTTCTCACCTTTTTCGTGTTGGAACATTATCTCCTTGAAAATTCCTTATACAATGTACAATGCAATGTTATACTTGGTCCCTTGTGCCATATTGTATGTGATATGAGAAATATTCTTATTGACTTCAAACCATCTCTAATAAGCACCTTACTTACATCTTACCAAGCATGTGGCTACTCTTGTGCCTTGGTCAATAATATTAGATATGCCAAGTGATAATCCTCTTCTCTAGTAATGAAACTTCGTAGCTTTCTTCTCTATTATTTCCTCATTATGCATATCCATGACAATCTCTACGCCACTATCCCACATCCTTACTACTATGATAATTAGTTACACAATGATGTGTACCTTACTATTGGAAAATTAGAAATATCCATCATGGAACTTAGACATTATCCATTTATATGAGTATGTGACATTAACAAGGAATGGTAACTCAAATAATTTTAACACACTGACATCCATCAAATTCTTGTGTACTGTAATGCCCACTTAAAACACACACAAATACACCACTGAAAAACTTGGATATTTTTATTTTTGAAATTACATAGAGTTCACACATCAACACAGGCGACTAGAAGGGGATACAAAAAACTTTCACTGAGCTTGACACAACACTGATCACATAGGAAACAAGGAACATATACACCCAACATGAACAATAAATTTTCTCTTTCTAACCTGGCATCACAAACTAGTTCAACCTCAGAACAAACTTACTGTTAGGGGCATCCCATGGTGAAAGCATTTTTAAGGTTTCTTTTTTACTAAAATGTCTTTCAATACTTAACTTAATTTCTAGCTTATTCATGTTATACAAATCAAGTTATCTTGTTTCCTCTTGGTAGGATTCCTCTAATCTATTAATGTATTATTATGATAAGACCCATTTAAAAGATTCATCAAAGTTACATTATTTATTTGTTTGATTTGTTCATTTATTAAGAGTAATGTGATTACACACAAGCCTGTTAACCCACACACAAGCTACAAGATCTTATGTCATACCTCCATTGCACAAGGAGCTGAGCGTAAGATGAAGCTAAGGTGAATTTCCATTTAGGTTTGGAAGTAAAACCTCCTTTGAGTAAGTAACAACATTAACTACACTTAAGAAAGAATTGCAAAGAACCTTGGCAAGAATTAATGAAATAAGGTAAATTTGAATTTCCCCTTCAAGATGTTATTTGTTATCAACCAGGATCTTATTTAGGCTTGAGAATTTATTCATAATGGTTAAAAAAATTCACTTAGGCTTCACTTGATAAGTTTGACAAAATTATACATATTACGTTTTCAAAACAAGTGAGATATATTCAAGTGTTTCATAATCAATTTCCTCCTACTATAAAACCTAGGATTCTCTCGAAATTTAACCATTGATTCCACTTAATAGCATGTATCCCCATTTAACATAACCTTGTTAACCTCATATATATTACTAAACATTGGTTTACATTTTAATATCATTTTACATCCCATCAACACTATGAATACTTTATTATCATAGGTTAAGAGAAATAAGGTATATCCTTTTTAACACAAGAAGATAGCTTCCCCCTTTTTCCTTTTCTTTTCATTTAAATAATCTTTACTTCGTCTATAAGTTAACAACATCAAATTAATTTATTTTCATTATAACCTTTCTATGGATTATAAAACCACTCGGTGATACTTAGTATTACGTTATTGCCACAATCAAAAGGGTTTTCTAACTCAAGGTTATAACTCAGTTTTCTTACCATTATCCTTTTGATAACTAGACATAGAAACATAATTTTCTATCAAAGACGAAACACAATCAAAATATGGCTAAAAATTCTATTGTAGTTTGACTCAGGATTAAATAGGTAAAAAAAATTTGGTCGTATCGAGGATAAAATATCTTTCAACATTGCAATCATATAATAAGATGCTCGTAACAATTCAATGATAATTTTATTTCATTCAAAAAATGTTTCATAAGTTTTAGCTTCATTCCATAATGAAAAACGTACTCCACAATTACAAAAATACTAAGGCATTTTCCTTCTAAACATTTCTCTGCAATTATCATTCCAAAGTCCTACTACACATTAAGCATTCATACAATAGCACTTTACAGGAAAAACCGAAGAAACTTATAGTAATCCTCTCTCTCTCTCTCTCTCTCTCTCTCTCTCTCTCTCTTTTCTACCTGCAATAGCCATCTGCACAATTATTAGCCTGAGTTAGTTCACGAGAACTGAACATGATAAAGACTACACAAAGAAATAAAATGCTACCATTAACAATATCCTAAAAATGAACCTTTTATTTAATGAAAAGGGGGAAATTACAAGTTCTAAATACTAACAGCACCATTACACATAGTAGAAAAATACCATGTCAATAATAACAAGGGAGCCATAAATATCCGATATGACCATTGTTTTAAGGACAAAAAAGGTTTAATCAACATATAACAAGTAGGGTTCAATGACCTGGTAAGTCCAAAAGAAAGTGTCGAGCGTATTAAAATTTACATCATATAATTACATGGATTATATGATTGAAATCCAATACTCAAACATTATCAACATTTTCCTAACAATTTCCCAAGTCCAAAATAAGAAAGGTTAGAAATCCGACATCATATACTAACCACTAATTACCCCTTTCAAATAAAATTTACCCCACAAAAATCTTACACCTAATTGATTGCCAAGAACAAATGGAGTAAGATCAAAAGGAAATTTCAAACATCTGATCATATTCCCATGCTATGAATAATAGTCAAAAAATATGATAGAGGAAATAATCCATATTTAGTAAATCAATGCATTAAAAAAATCTAATGCCACCGTCTTACAAAGATTTAAATTACTGTCCAATCAATTTATTTACAATTAAACCTATATCAAAAGAATTTAAGTAAACCATCCCAAAGTAACTAAGATTATAAAGCGGTTGATCAATTTAATTTTACTCAAGAAATACAAAAGTTCAATAATATTAATCGTTAATTTATATACCAACACCGATGATATTTTGTCATGCCAAACTCTATGCTGGTAGCACTAATACCAATTAGATGTAGGTATGAAATAATACTGGTCATTAATTATTACATTATCCTCAATGATATCTTATCCTACCCATTTATAAATATACAAGTAACTTTAATACTCAACATCATAGATATACCCTTGCTCATACTTGAGGTGTGGAATTTCACATTTCAGTAGGATTCCAACCCAAGCCCCCTAAGCTAAGGTTTTATTAAAAATAGGGAGAGATACAATATTTTCATACATATAACGACAGTAAAAATTTATTCCCTTCCACACAGTGGACAATTATGAAATTATATTAAGCATACCAAATTCTAATTGTGGTCATAACTCAAAACAAATCACCTAATGTCGAAGGTGTGGATTTCTATTAAACCATAAGTTTTGAATAAAATCACCAAAGCATAGTTTGGGTAAAATACCCATTGACTTCTACCATAACAAAAATCTATAATTATATTTTATACCCATCTCATAAATGACGAAAAATCTTAACAATATGTACCCACAAAACTGAAACTTATACTGAGCCTTTATTTAGTAGAACTGATAAATATATCCCATATTCTAAGGACCCAGGTAAACAAAAACGTCCTAGTTTAAGGATTGAATTAACCCACATAAAAATAAAACAAGAATCTCACGTAGGTGCATATGTTGGCCGAGTTCTATGACATCTGCAATACTTTAGTAGGTTACTAACTCCACAACATCCCAGGTTGAATAGTACCTACTTGAATTTAGATACTGATAGAACATAAAATAGATAGTGGATTATATAGGCACCCAATCCACCCAGTTCATAATTATTTCAACTAAACCGAACACGATTCAAAACAAGGTTCCCAAATTGGGGAACGTCAGTATTAAAACCACAACATGACCATCAATCATACAAATTTTATCCTATCATTTCACAATGAAAAGAGGAGATAGATAGAGAGAGAGATAATTCCATGCAACCATTGGCATACAGGTAGTAGAAATAACAAGTGAAAAATCAAGTGCCAAGACCATTTGCAGACCCAAATCTAGTAAGGAATCATCTTAATAAAAAACTAACACAAGAAGAAAACTAAAAAACATATCCTGGAGGATGAGAATCGATTGCAAAACCACCATATAACCCAAAGAAACAACCACTTCAGTAAATAAAAGAAAATTCCTTTCATGTTATGGTTAAAGTTAATATAGTTTTCATATGGGTAGAAATTAGCATGCGTGGGAAACGTTTCCACATGTTCAACGCATTTGATAGGGGCCCTGATGTAGCAAACTTGGCAAATTTTCAACGTTTTACCTGCTTGACATCCAAAAAATAGTCCACAGCTCACATTTTGGCATAGAAAGGGGTTTGTAGTAAGGATAGGTGGCTTTACACCAATCAAATCGCATATTTTCCTAGAGTTTCAGTACCTTGCCATACAAAACCAACTGAAATCCCTCCACAAGATTCACATAGCCAGCAACTAAGGAAAAGAAACTTTTCAGATGTTCTACACACATCCCCCTACAAGATTCCCCCAGTAAAATTTTCCATGTGGCTAGCTAAACTTGACATGAGTAGGTTACACTAAAAGACAGGGTATATATTTTAATTTTAAAAAATTGTAATAAAATAGGTGCCCAACAATCATCTAAAGTTTTAATGTCTTTTCAAAAACCCCCAAATGCAAATCCTTCACCAAAGAAGCTCAAGTGGCTAGAGCATATTGGTGAAGGTAGATAGCAAAGGTCATCGTAGAATTGCAAATCAAAATAATAAATGAAAGAAGGTGCGGCCATCCACAAGGCAAAGTCTAACACATCTAGCACTTAGGAGGTTTAAAGGAATGGAAGGTGGCCATCAAATCTACCCACCTCAATCCAAACAAGGAACCATAATAAGCAGTTAAGATTCACATCCCCCCTTCATGCCAAGCATGGTACAAAATGATCAAATGAGAGAGGAAAGGTTGGTGGTGGGGCACATTAAATCCACCCTTAGGTTTAGTAATCAAATGAATCCCAAGCATGAATGATTGGTCGACCAAGGTGGGATGTGGTGGCTGAAGTCTTTAATAAAATATTAAACGTGAACACCACTCCCAAACCATGGCACCACCAACGAAACAAGCTCCTCCTATTTTGCGCAATTGAGGCTCGGTCAAAGGAAGTGACCAGGAAAACAATAGAATAGTTTAAAGATAATTAAATATGATATTGATAAAAATTGACATTAAAATAATAATAAAATATAATCGTCGATCGATAATTAAATAATAATAGAATTATTATTATTATTATTATTATTATTATTATACAGCTTAAAATAGTTATTAATTATAATCATAAAGGTCGGCAGCCAAGATCGACAATTTAAAAATAATTATTATTATGGATATTCCTTTTAACCAGACACGCCCTAACAACACCAAATTTCCATTCCAGCCACCTACTAGGATTCAAGAACACGATCTTCCTTAAATAGGGTAATCGTAAAGGGTGTTGTAGAGGCCCTCCACTAGAAGCATTGACAAGGACACATGGAGAAAAGATGGGGAGGAATGATGCTAATCCTTCTCTATGACGAGGTCAAGGTTAACTAACGGTCAACGAGAACACACACACAACCTTCCCACACTTATTAATAGGGTTGTCAAAACAAGAATTATGGTAACATCGAATAAGGTATTACACATACCTTGTCATCAATAATTATATTCTCTTTTGGTGTTTGTTGCCTCATTTCACTTAAGATGTCATTTTGAATGTATGTTTCATAGCCTTGTGAGTAGTGGTTATACTCACCTATTTTACACTTCGATCGTAGTTGTGATGCCCATGATTTTCCCATAATCACCTCTTGTGGATACCACATTTCAAAGAACCAATCATCTGATCCTTCCTTTATTACCTTTTTAACCTTTGGTTCCTTCCTTAGTGCTATTTTTCACTTTGTTTAAATCTTATACAATTCTTATATCCTACCAATTTGTGCCCAAAGTTATTGGAAATTCATATATTACTTGTTTAGACCATTTTTCAACCTTGTTTACCATAATCATCTATTCAAACAAATTTTCTCCCTAGATAAATTTCATAAATTAACCTTATGCCCTAATCCTAAAAATTTGACCCTCATCAATGTCAAGCCCTAGCTTCAAAACCCTCTCTCCAAACTCTTACACTCTACACAAATTTAACGTCACCTAAAGATATCTAATTTTGTTTTGGTGGTTTGTTCGTTGATCTCCTTTATCACAACTTTGGTTCACTCTGGTTCATACTTTACTCACACTTGTTCTTTGATTCATAAGAGATCTTCACACACTAATTATCAACTACCAAGGTAAAAATTACTTCACTCTACCTTCTTTTATAGGTTTTAAATTTTAAAATGAATTAAATGCTCTCACCTCACTTCTGGTTTTAAATCATCTTTTCTACTTTCCCACATTTTACTATGCTTTCCTGCAATTTTCCATAAACCTCTAATGTGTGCTACATTCCATAACCTTCTAGTGCGTCACTACTTCCTAGGATGTAAAACCTCTTATGCGCATCCTCTTGCCCCAAACACATTTTTCATTTGTACCACTTACAAAGTAGTTTTCCTTACTATTGTGCCTCCCTCACATTATATTGTTCACTCTACTAACTTGTCTTCACAAAAGTAAGCATCATTTACACCATTGATCAATTTGAACACTACGTATGTATTCATGCCTTTCATATTTGAGCGGTCCAATTATGAGAAAGAATATACACCTATGTACTGAGCTTTATATGACATGTGCCAAATTAATCCTTGTGATCCTTTTCCTTCTGCCCCACACTAAACACATGTGTGGTCCTCTAAACATCAATCTCAAACAAGATTATCAGCTCCTGTGTTCAAACATGCTTATTCAATAAAGGAAAAAATGTAAAAAATTGAAATGGAAACCTAATATAAATGGTAATACTGCCTCATTATAAATATGAAATGAATTCTTATTTAGAGTATGGATTTAGCCTACTCCCATTAGAATAACCAGGAAACATATTAACATCCAGCGCCTGTAACTGACATGCATCGAAATCTAAGATCTTTTTTACTTTAAATGGTCCTAACCAATGAAATGTAAGCTTCCCTCAGTGGTGTGTAAACTTGGTCATACAGGAACACCATACCTCCAAGCAAAAAAGAGTTATTCTTAATATTCCTAGATCATGTCAATCCTTCTGTCATGATTTTTTTATCTATTGGATCCATCACACAATTGTGTTTCGTTTATCAAAATTAATTAGTTTATTAATGCACTCTATTATTGATTGATCATTTGTAAATCCTCTGACATACACAATATGCAGGTATGGAAACACGTATTCAACCGATAATATGGATTCTCCACCAAACACCAACTAAAAAGGTAAATATTTATTCAACCTAGATTATATGTAATATTTTATGACCATAATACAACTAACACTTTATCATAACAATATTTTCTTCCTACATCACAGATATTTGTTAATGTTTCTCCCAAGATCTTATTGAATGCTTATGTAGTGTTATTATCTTATGGATGATAGGGGGTAGTATTATGATGAGTTAGCATAAACTCAACTAACAATATACTTATATGTGTTTTTATAATTTCTAAAAGAAGGGTTTTGTTAGGGTCCCTACCCTATTAAAAACAAGGATCTAACATCCAGATATAGCTATAATATTTCAAGGAGCTAAAATAAAACCAAAATAAAATATCTAGAACATCCAGTCTAGGAGGGTAAAAAACTAGGATAAAACCAAATGTAAACCTATACTAGACCAAAAAACAACCTCATCAAAGAGGCACCAAGGATTTTTCAATATGATTCAAGGTCACTCTCATAGGGTGATAAAAGAGGTGTGATTATTTCTTCATGAAACTAATCCATTATTTTTCACCCTCTTTTCTAACTGATATATCTATCTTACCCATAGTTTTAGAGATCACCTAAATTTCCTTAACATTATTGACATGTTTTGTAATCGGTTCTACTTCCAGAACCATTCCACCTGAATCCTTATGGGGTTGCACGAAGATATAGTCACTTATACTCTGTTCCATGAGAGATGCTCCTTCAGTTACATCGCCATTAATACCATGTTTCCCAATGTTTTTCCCTACTACCAAATATTTTTATGTTGTTTGGTAGAATTTATTAGAGGACTCTGGCCCATGCATCCACCAACTAAATCTCCTCCATGTACCTTAACATATTTTTGGAATGTTCCAATCAAAATCAAATTAGACATCAACGATTTTGAAATTTACCTTGGCAGGATTTCATCTGCCTCCACTACTGAATCCCTCTAATAGCTATCCATTGGCTTATCTCTTACTTGGAGAAAATTTAAAATGGTATCCACATAAAAAAATTTCCATACAGGGGTCATCGCAACTACCTCATTATGTTCCATCACTGACTCACTAGCAAAAATCAACTCTGTGAGCAGCTCCTCATCATCCCGTGTTACGTGTACCTTCTCAGTTTGTATGGGATATTCAGTCATCAGGCCACTCTGCTTTCACCTAGTCTAATTCAGACCATTTTTCATTGTATAATTTTTATCCATGTACTGGAGAGGCCTTTTTCTTTACACCCATACGTCCATTTCTTTCTCTTTGGAATTTACCAAAAAATATAGGTGAGTCTTCAAAAACCAATTTTTGTCTTCATACCCCATCACAAGACACCAAATTTATTATCTCTAGAGGATAAGAATCTATAAAAAATAACACACATTTTTACTACAATGAAGTGAGATTTGGCTATTGTAGTCAGGTCAAGAGCTATCAGATATCCAAAATCCTTTATTATTCTTGCTAGAACATCCACTTCCCAGAAATCCATAGGTAGTCCACGAATCCTTACCCAAATAGGGTTTGTAGATGGGATATATCTTTTGGTGCCGAACATCCATCTAATAATGAAAAGACTAGTTCTCGCGTAGAACCTTGGCTCTCCTAGTAGTACATAAATAAGATATTCCTCAAGAGACAAAACAAATAGAAAACTCTTTTTAGACAAGGAAAAGGTAGTGACTTACCCAAAAATCCCCCATTACTTTATAATCTAGATTCTTACTTGATCAATATTTGGCCTAATCTTGGTAAAATACCACAATAAGGAAAACATGAACCTACTGCAAGATTTGTTGACCACCGTATCTGGAATTTTCACCCAAGGGGTGTCCATCTCCCACTCAAGTTCAATCCTTTGTAAAAGCTCCTAGAGACGTGTTTTAAACATCTTATAATCCCATGAACCAGGATGATGTAGGTTATTCACACGTTCTTTCCACTTTGCTTCCTTCATGAACCAAATAGAGAACATTCTAAAACATGTCATAACATATAATGTAGTGGAAAATAAGAAAAAATTTCTTTTTCATTATAAAGCATGTTATATCATTATATGTTTCATTCAAAAAATGATTTCCATTTTCATTGGTAAGGCTCAATGGGTAGCCATACCTACTAATAATATTTTCCCATAAAAATCTAGTTACTATAGCTAGAGTGTAATATTTTATAGGCATTTCTTCTTCCCACCTTGTCAAATAATATGTGCAAGTTATAATGTAATACACACATGTCATCCACATATTTGGTGCAATTGAGCCAACAAAGTTGATTTCCCACTTTTAAAAGGTTTCGTGGTTGTTATGGGTCATAGTAGCATTTCATCACATTGTCCTAGGTTTCCTATTATTTGATAGTAATCACATGCTTTAACAAACTCTTTAGTATCCTTGTGTAATGTTTCCCAAAAAAGTCCTACTAATAATATCTTTTACATCATCACCTCACCTACATAATGTCCTCTATCAATCACATCACGTGTTTCCTTCATAATTTTTTGACACTCATTCTCTAATACACACATGTAAAGTAATTCATCTCAGCCCATTTTAAATAGGTCTCATGCTATTAATTGGTAATGCATTAGGCGAATAGCTAATTACCTCTTCTCTAGTGTCTTAATTCTCTCGAGTGTCACACTTATGTAGAAGAATACTTAAATATCCTCTAATTTAGTTTTTGCATGGCACAATCAAAATAGCTTGGAATTGTCTATAGTGTCTTCTATGCTTCGCACATCCTCGCTAGATTTGATACATGACTATAAGTGGTCAAGTCCCAAATTGCTTTTGACAGGATTGACTGTAACTAAAAACTCAACTTCCAAGAACAAAATAATCCAAAGATAGTTATGCCTTTGTAATAATATTTTAATTACCATATATTTAAGTGTTATGTGATCATTGTAGAAGATAAATGGTGTGGCCAATAAATACAACCTAAACTTATGAAGCACACATAACTTGACAATTCCTCACACTTTCTAGTTGTATAATTTTTCTTTTCTATTGTTATCCTCATACTCATAAAGAAAATAGGATGATCCACATTAACTTCCTCTCATTGAGATAACACATCCCAAATGGTTGTTCTAGAGGTATTGACATGTACATAAAATGGTAGATTCCAAGAAGGGAAGTGTAAAATGGGAAAGGTTGTTATTATTTCCTTTAATGTCTAGAATGTTTATTTTCTAATAGATATTTCTTGTTACCTTCAACAACTCCTCAAGTGGCGCAACAATCTTGGCATTCCCCTTGATGAATTTTTAGTAATACAGTGTATGCCTAAGAAAATTGTACACTTTATTTTGATTGGATAGTGTAGAAATAAAATCACACACTTGGATACATTTCTAGGTCTTAATCACATACTTGAATTCATATGATTCCCAAGTGAGAAAACTAGAAATTAAATATTGTCTTTAGCCTTTTTTTGTTTATTGTCCTATTTTTAGTCTTTTACACCCTACTACCTAGTATAACCTTCACATCTTTATATTTTTTGTCTTTGGACACCATGTCCCATCCATCACACCAATGCCCAAATGCCCTCATCCCCTTTTGGCACCCTTGACCTCTTTATATCTTTCTCACACCTTTTGGGCCTCTTTTATCATTTTGTCATATTTTTTTATGGGTCAGCCTTTTAGTGGTTAATTATGAAAGTAAAACAAGGGAATAATATAAATAAAATGATATGTGACCATAATAAAGGACCAAGATCTAAGCATCTATTATCATCACCAAAGGTTACATCCAAAGGCATTTTAAAAGCATCAAAACATCCATCTAGCTAGCATTCAAGGGACAAGGGACTACATTTTTCTACATAGACTTCATAGGAGGGGAATTTCATTTTGACATCCACACATCTATTTACATTGGTACATCAAGCCATTACTCGCTAACAAGTGCATCCTGCATAAGATCCTCCTAGGGAAAAATTCTACACATATGAACATAAAACTACAATGAGTTTGAGATGTATTACAGTGCTCGGTGGTAAGTTCACTTTTTTCTGATGACCACTAGGGTCATTCTTACTCCCCAATTGTATATTTTTATTTTTATGATTTGATGTGTTTTGGGGTTTTTTGGGAGTTCATTTATTTTTCAAGTTACATGTGAATTCTACAGACATAGTGTGACACACAGGCGATCAATAGGGAAGGTTAGTCACATTGGTGTGACACAAGAAGAATAAGTTTTTGACCATTTTTACAGGTGCCTAACAGAGGTATCTAGTGCCTATATGCCCCTAACCTAGCCTAACCCCTTGATCAAGCTTATTCTGATAGTTCTACAATTTTTTTTGCATGATTATGACATTTTCCTGTTTCTATTCATCATTATTCTAGTCTAAATTACTTTGGGATTGATTAGGAAATCAACTAATTCCTCTACTCTCTCTCATGTACCTATGGTTTTATATTTATTTAGCTTATTACATAGGTCATATTTGTATTTTATTTTTTTATTTATCACATGTGACTCTGAAATTAGGGTTTTACAAATTCCATAGTTGTTAAATCATTTGGTGAACCTGTCTCATTCAACACCCTTGGCTTTTCATTTCATCACTTCTTTCATTTTCCTAAGATCCTCTTATCATGGATATCTCCATTCATGATTTCTTGTTATCTGATCCTCAGTGAAGAGCTAAAATAATTTCACTATTAACAAATACTCGCATCACTTCTACTATTCATACAAATAAAGTATACTAGACATTTCTAGATGTATTTTCTCAACAAATCACTTTTCCATCATACATAGTTGTTAATCTTTCTTTTATGATAATGATCCTCTCATATATATAAATATGCATCAATAACATGGGTATTAAGAAAAATTTAGCCGATAATGGATCTAAGCTAAATCAATGTACCTTGTCATTCCTTCATAATATTCTCTTTTCCTCAACTTACCTTATCCCAACATCCATTTCTCTCCAAGCATATGATTCTTCTACATGTCCACGCATAGGCACTATTATTTTTGCTATCACTAATGGGCCAAAAATGGTTCTTAATGTATTTTTTTATTGATATCCTCATACAGTATAATTACTTACTTAAAAGGCCATGGCTTCATGTCATGTAAGCAATTCCTTATAAATTTCACTGGTGTATTAAATTCTTGCATGAATGATTTGAATATACAGTTTTCGTTTATTGTAACCCATTTCAATATTTTTTCTTAGATGTAACTACTGCATTACATATTCCCACTTTTTCTATTATGCATCCTATTTTTGACCCACAACCTAAGGACTATCTTGACAACTTGCCTTCACTCAAATAAGATTTTAATGCATTACACACCATCCCATCCGCTTCCTTCTCACCCCCTCTTACTAATAATGTTATGGTACTTTATCAGGGGTTTTCGATACATTGGATGTAATTCTACCTTCCTCATCATCTCATGAGAAACCTAAATTGATGCCTCCTCCTTTCACATGCACTCTTTTCATGAATAATTCTTATTGGCCACATATTCTATTTGAACTATTAGAGTAGGTATTTACCTTAGGTCATGTTCACCTAGGTACTTTATTTAACTTTATTGTATTTATCCTCACCCACTTATGTGTGTGGATATTTATTTTTATTTATTTAGATATTAGGGGGATATTATCTAGTTGTTAGGTATAGTTATTTCCTTTACCTATGGTATTGATTAGATCCTTGATGTCTAGTTCTTTCCTAAATCCATGGTCCTTACTAGTTCTAAATGATGACTAGTTCTTTCCTTGATTTATTACTTGATCTACGACCTTGATTGGTTCTTAGATTGTTATTCCTTGCCTATACAAGAAAGGCCCATTCTCATTGTATTTCATTGAGTTCCATAATAATATATGATATTGTTTCTCATTTGTTTGCAAAGGTTTATGATCAATCTCGAGGTACTCAAACATCTCTAGTACAACATAGCTTACATATAGAAGAAACATGTCTGATTTCATATTACTGTAAGAAGAATTCAACTTAAGAGAAAATTATTGAAAAATTGTTATAATTTTAGACTCAAGAAGTGATTTTAAAGCATATGGTGCATGTTTTCTTAGAGGAAAATTCATTCTAAGGATCAAAATTGTAATTTTTGGAAAAAAAAACCATTGTGGCCAGTAAAGACAACTCAGTTATAAACACTCAAAAGTACAGAAAAAAATCACAAATATTTTATAGAGATGATCCATTACACTTGATGATAAGAATACAAGCATATTATAGAAGATGAGAACAAGTTTTAAAACAGATTAAAGCACTTAAGAAACAATTTTAGGGGTTCATATCTACATAATGAAGCAATGAATGCAATTCATAAAAGTACTTATTAGTGAAGAATCACATCACCCCCGAATGGCCTGAGTGTGAAGTGGGGAATTTGGTGTGATTGCATAATATGGGACCATATCTCAAGCTGTGGAACATGCAAAACTTGAGATGGATCTCCGGAGAAATCTAGTTCTTGCTCCTAATCTACCTGCCACAATCTACTCCTGTGCAAGTAGAACCTATTCTATCATAATCTAACCATTACAAGGGGACAGAGAGAGAGAGAGGGTGAAAGATCCTACACTAAGCAGTGATACACTAGAAAAGGAAGTGTTTGAATCATAGATCTGACTTCCTGAAGTGGAGAGAGGTGAGCAGAGGAGAGGGTGGACAGAATGCACCACGGACCAAAGATAGATTTCACACATAACACCACTTCAAAACCCATTAAGCACAGCTCCCAGGATCTACAAAAAACATCAAAATATACACAATATACCTTGTAAGGATGAGAGGTAAGAAGAGACAAAAAATAAGCGAAGGATGGATAGATGCATCACGAAAAAAATTTTATTGCTCTAAAATGTTACACGGTACATCATCACTAGGAAAGAGGCAATAAAATGCCATTACAGAGCCATGGAGGAGGCTTAGACTCCACATTATACCCTAAGGAAGAAAGAGAGAGGGGGGCAGAGGAGAAACATCGACCAACCCCTTTGAATATTCCCCTTCATTACAATATATAGGAAGAATGAGAGAGAGGAGGGAAAAATTTGAATCCTACTTCAACCACCTTGAGATATGCATTGAATCCTGCTTTGAAATCTCAACCACCATCAATCAATTCCCCTCTCAAATCTACCTATAATCTATCGATTTTGGTTCCCTATGTCTGCTTAGGATGCTAAGGAAGAAGAACAACGGATCAAATCAAATCCAATCTGGTAGTTGAAGAAATCATATTCTTATATTAATGGTACGAAGATGTTTTCCCATTTTTCACCCACTAAATCCTATTAAAAATGATATTTTATGTCTCCATGGTGTAGAGGGTGTCGAGATGTTTCCAAAAAGTCTTCTCCCACCCAAATATGAGTTTTCAGTCAAAATATATGGCCATCTGAAGATTAGGGTCACGCGCGTGTAATATTTGAAAGAGTCTGTTTATACTGGGTCCACGTGGCATCCTCGCGCACCTTGAAGATTCAACCCCTACCTTTCACTTCTAAAATAGCACCGGACTGACATGTGGTGGCTTCTGCAGGCTCTATGGTGTTCCCTTATATTTTTCCCCAGTCTTTCATGTTTTACGGGTCCATAAGTTTGACCTTGGACACGTGGAGACTTCGGGCTCATTTGAAAACTACCCCTAGATTTTACCTTTGAAGTTGTGTGGTCGAGACACATGGAGGCCTCTACTTTCTTTTGGAATTTTCAATGGCTGACTGCACCTCTTTAGACTTTGGGACACGTGGTGGGTTGGTGCTCGTTTGGAAACCCGCTCAGGATTTTACCTTCGAAGTAGCACCGTGTTAAAACTTGGCTCCTTCCGGCGGCCTGCTTCTACTTTGACTATTCAACCCCCTGACTCTGTCCCATTTTTGGACCTGGTACATGTGGTGAGCCCGCGCTCATTTGGGTAGTTGCTCCATAATTTACTTTTGAAATCACACCAATGAGACACGTGGAGGCTTCCGCTGGTTCTCTATACTTAGTCGTTTTGGGCCCACTCCATCCCACCTTTTTTTATTTGGACTACATGGCGAGACTATGCTAATTTGGGTCTTCACTCTTTGGAGTAGCATCGTTTGGACACTTGGCACCTTTTGCTAAGTTGAATACATTTTAACGGCTGATGCAAATTTTGGGGCTCTAGAAACATGGAGGCTTGACACTTTTTTAAGTCTCCACTTTTGGATTTAACCTTTGAAGATGTGTCGTTGAGACACTTGGTAGCTTCTACGGCCTGCTCCATACTTAGCCAATTTTGGGGCTCGTTCTGAATCATTTATAGATTCCAAATACTTCGAGCCTTCTTCGTTTCTTTTCCTTTGAGCCTCTAGTTTTCTTCCTTCTGTTTGCTTCTTCCCCGACCCTGCTACTCCATTGTAGAGCCTTCCTATAACTTGTTTGTTGAATTTAAAGCATGGGCTCTTACCACAGAACTATCCCTTAAATTTATTTCTGCATAGGGTCATGGGTGATCCAATTTTCCCAAGGGGAAAAAATTGAGATAACAGTATCCATATTTAATAAAGATCAACCCTCAAATTCTCATTCTAAGGTACATGAAGTGATTCAGGTATCAAAGGAGTATACAATGCAATCATTTTGAAAAGACACATAACAAACATGAAAGTTCCTTCAATATTCTCGAAACAACCATGACTCAAATAGACAAGAGATAACCAAGATCTCATCAAACAAGAGTCATCTTAATTCAGATTTCCAGCAAATGAATCAAAACAATATTTTGTACACAGTATTCTAAAATAGATTACTACTTGCATAAGGAGAAAAATCTCATGGTGATTTCAGAAAAGAGAAAGAAACATAGATTTCCAAATCACTTGTCACTATAGCCATCAAATAAGTTGGTAGTAAACCAACAAGAATATCAAAGATTATAGATATAGCTTTGAATTTGGAAATGGAACCTTAAAATACATTCCAAACAAGGAATTTATTTATAACCACATAGCAAAAATCAGACATTGTATAAGCTCAAACTGCATCTTTCAACTTGATTAGGTTTAGAAAAAGGCAATTTTAAATTAATGAAGAATTTATCAAAAGGAATCAAATGCATTATACATTTTTTAGGTTGAATGATTATGATTGACAAAGTAAGTTGTAAGAATGGATATCTATAGATTAAGAGCAACATAGGCTCTTGAACACAATATATGGCTGTTACATATCAATACGAGTACTAGAAAAACACAAGCTCTAAACCGATGCTACAACAAGAAAATGTAAACCTCTCCTAGCTTTTTTCCAAAATAGAATAAACAGTTGAGTTAAGGGGAAATGACAAAAAACTCAAAATATACGCAAAGAAGATCTCAAGATTCCACAACGATCTCAAATAATTTCAAGGCAGAATACCTAGAAACAATGACCAAATTTGGTCAAATCTAGTGAAAAAACCCTCATCTCATAATTGAATATCCATAAAAGAATGATCACCCAAATCATTTTAAGTTTGAAAAATTTTCCACAGTGTGAAAAATTGAAAAATAATCACAAGTATTTAGCATCATATCAATACACAGTGATAAAGATTGAAAATTTTAGGAAATGGAGGCATTAGTTATAGAAAACGATTAGCTCACCCTTTTGAAAATGAAGGACATTAATGGTTGAAACAATAGAAGATATATTCAGATTTCTCAACCCTTGGAGTGAGGAAATCAAATAATGACCCAAAATTGCATCGAATTAGCCAAGAACAAATTATCCTAAAGTGCGTAGACCCTCCAACCAAGCTATCAGAATATGAAACAAGTTATAAACCCAGAGTTTCTAAACAAATGGTACAACACATTATAAACCATATTCATACAATAAAAAAGTATAAAGAGCTAAAATATCACCAAATCGAGTCATGGGTTCCGGTTGAGCTAGGGTACAAAACCGAAACGAGTTGCAAAGATCTCAAAAAAGTTAAAGAGCTAGAAAAGTCAGAGATACACTCACAAATATTACCACAAAGACCATAAATGGCACTGAATCAAGCTTCTAAGAACAACAATACCCATTTTTATTCACAATAAAATAAATCAAGAAAATCTCAAATTCAAGTTTCATCAAAGCAATATTGCATTTTTGCCAAAAACCCATAAAATAGCTTACAACACAGAGATTAATATCCATTTATCTAATGAAAATAGGGAGATAAAATAAAGACTTACCAGATTTAGATCAAAAATTTCAAACCCTCAGAATGGCCAAGTAAATATTCAAAATAAAGATCTCCCAGAAGTTTTTCAAGCTCGTAGTTACAGTTTCCATCCACAGGAACATAGGAAAATGCAAAGGAATCATTATACCAGTGCAAGGTGAAGCTAAAATGACAAGAAGAAATTGTTACGATACTCAAAAAACCCAAAAATATCACCTGGTCACAAATATTTTTAAAGATAACAATGACATATAAACGTCACACAGAGCTCAAATAGAGCCTGTAGCAAGAAAGTAGTAAATGTTCAAACCCTCATGAAATCACAATGACAAGAACAACTAAGCTTCGAGCTCAAGTAGAATAATAATTTAGGCCACTAAATATAATCATAGAAAGATCAAACTCATAGAATGATGGCCACTAATCTTTCTCAGAAGCTTAAAAAGAGAAAAAATGACAGAAAATAATAAATATTCAGAGTCCTAGAGCCTCAAAAGCCCAATTGTAGAGAGAAACCGAGCTTAACGATAGATCCATGATGGCACAAAAAAAATTCCGGGGCTTCTCCCATTCCCACAGGAGTAGAATAATGGAAATATTGAATTCTAAATTAACTTTTATCTCTACTAACTCAACCATTAATTTAATCCAACGACCAAGATCACAAAGTACAACATTGAACGATCATCAACGAAAAAACTGCCATTTAACAATCTTTCAACCATAGGTGAAGCAATCAACAGTGTAGATACATAAGGTATGAGATCAAAAGTTGGATATCAAAATCATCACTTTCCATTTAAACTCCAACCTTAACCACAATTTCCAGTGGCTCGACCGTGGTTAGGAGGGTACCATACATGGTGAGCATTCCATAAACCCTAATTTTGGTTAAATAATTAATGCCACCGATCATCCACAAAGGATCAAAGAAACGTGGAGGAGGGGACATGATTCCCATTTAAATGAGTATACTTCAGACAATATTCTTTTTCAAAAATCAAATGGGGTAAAATAATATCCAAATGATAAGTTTCATTGACCATGAAAGGAGCCCATTTTATTTAAAACCAAACATTTTCTATACAATGATTAATCAAAATTATCCCAAAACTACACCATGTGCGAATATTGTATGCCATCAGAGGGTCTTGTGACCTTGTGTTTTTTAGAAAACAATGGCAATAATTATTCATAATAAAACCATGTATGTGCCAAAGTGGATAATCAACATGATTATCATTTTTGACTTGACCTTAGTCAAACCAAAACATTATTTCAGTGGATCATCCATTCATGTAGTGGGGTCTTGACTTCATTGACATGATAAATCCACCTTCATTACAAGGACACAAGTGGATTTTGAATGCTATGGATTACTTTACAAGTTGGATTGAAGAAGTGGATTTCAAATAAGCTAATGAGAATTCAATATTATCATTTTGTGAAGGGATAGTTTGTAGATTTGGTGTTCCAGCAACTATCATTTCAGATAATGCCTTAACATTTCTTGGCACAAAGGTTACAGATTGGGTTGTTAAGCATGGAATTTATTTAAGTAGTTCATCTAATTATTACCCACAAGGTAATGGATTAGCTGAAAGCACTAACAAAAATCTTGTAAGGATCATCAGAAGAACACTCAAGGATAACCAAAGAGCTTGGCATATAATATTAAATTCAGCACTTTGGGCTAACATAGTGACTCCTAAAAGATCAATTAGCAATTCACCATATAAATTTTTTTATGGAAGAGAGGAAAGAATTCCTATCTCAGTTGAGTTGCTCACATTTGATTTATTACATCAAATGGAATTACTTGAGAATGAACCATTGCAGGTTCGTTATGAAGAATAAATGGAGCTGCAAAAGCTAAGAGATCAAGCTCATTGGAACATGGAAAAGAATCAAAGACAAATAAAGAAAAATTTTGATAAGAAGGTTGAGTTCATATTCTTCAATGAAGGATACATTTTGTTAAAATGGGATGTTGATCATGCAAATACAAGAAACCACACTAATTTTTATACAATCTGGAGTAGTCTCTATATTATTTAAGTTTGCAAAGAACACAATGCATTTCAGCTTTCATGGCTAAATGGAGGGGAACTTCCCATTCCTATGAATGGTATGTTTCTTAAACATTGTTATTAAAAATCCTAAAGTGTTTTGTTAGAGTAGGATTTCCCTTTCAATAAGTGAAGTTCATGCACATTGTAATGTTTTTCAATTCAATAAACTGTACTCGTGCATGTTATCTGGTTCACCAGATCCTTTCCCCAGCTTTAGTTTTATTTTTAGAAAAGGTATGTTTTTGATCTATATGATTTGACTCCATACCCAATGAACATAAGGGCAAGGCACTAATCTACAAGCTAACAGGTAGCTTTCCCCGTAGGATTGCCAGAAATGTTGATAATTTTTGCACTTGTGCAAAAATGGGAAACGTGATACTTTGTTTACAATGGAAGGTATTGATAAAATGGACCTAACTAGGGGGATGCATTACATTTTGATTTTGTTTTCAGTTGCAACCATTGATTAACTACATGTAATTTATAGCTATGTGTGCTGTTACAAAATGTAACATCTCACCTCAGACTACCAAATTCCATGTTCATCTTTAGCAAGGAAACACAAAAGCCCTGAAGGACTAATGCATTGCCTTAATAAAGGTAGGAATCAAAATTTTAGGTTAAATGTTAAATTCAGTAACAATAAACAGAGTTGGAGTTCACATTAAAGAGATTTCATTATTAACTTACAAGTACCACTTCAAAAATCATTCTTTTTACATATTTAAATCCATTTAATTATGTGATTGAGTTGCTTATTTTAGTATACAATCAATATCCATCATAAAAGATGAATGCAGAAAGGAATTATATAGCTCAGTTAAAGAATATTAATGTTTTTTATTCATCAAGAAACTTCAATGTTTCTTGCACACAAGTCATGGGATGTGACTCATAACTACTGAAGAAAGAAGTACATGCGCATAAAGTTAAAAGTCAAAGAGTATAGAAGAAACGCATCATTGCCTTGGGTTTTTCTTCTAAATCTTCTTATCTCCAGTTCCAGCTCCATATTTCATCCGTGTTGCAAGTAGCTACAATATATTTGAAAAAATGAAAGAAAAGGCATAAATATTGAGCTCAGGGTTTTGTATCCATACTCATGTACTATCTAACTACATGTAAATGGATTTCTAAATATCAAAAGCATATGGTACATCAGAGACGGATATGCATAATTTATAAAGTCAGTATTCTACAGCAACACATATGATTCCCAGAATCATTACAGAACAAGAAAGAGAAAAGCAAAACTATGGAACATAAGAGAGGCCAAAAATCCTCATTATTTTGTACCTATTTTCTTAAGTGTCCAGGTACATGTAGTATATGAAGATAGTAAAAATATTTTTCATAAATTACTACTGTATTAAAAGAAATCATGCAGGATTTTTATTTCTCAAGAATACAAGTATAGAGCTCTGTCAAATAACATATGGCTTAAGGAATCTAGATGGTACAATATTGTGAGATTCTAAGGAAAAGGAAAACGTAAGCACAAAATATCATTTTTCATAAAATTATAGTAAAGTATAGGTACATGAATGATCTAAATGTCATATATTATCAAAGGAAACAGATTGCATTTAAAAGGTACAACATTGAATGAAAAGAACTTAACTTTTTTCAAGGCTACAAGAGAAAATTCATTCATGCCTCACACAATGATCAAGGTAAAAGAGTACAAGTATTCAAGGTTGTTACCACTCAATTCAATGAAGGTACATTTTGTTTAGCCAAAAAATGAAAAATCTTCAAGTACTGATTTCAGATCATTAAAACTAACTCATGATATCTTAGAAAGATATGGTTAAGAAAAATATCACTTTACGATAGATTAAAAATAATGCATAGAGGAAGAGTTCAACTGATTCAGGAGAATATGCCAATATTTGCATACTAAAGTAAATTAAAGTTAACATAATAACTTATGAGAATTCGTATTATAATCATACAGATGTAGTTATTATCTAAATTTTTGTCTCCTAAGCATTCATGGAGCAATAAAAATCAATGTTAAGCACCCTTTCAAGAATAAAAGAAAAGTTAGCTATGCAAATATAGTTCCTAGTTCCAAGGAAAGAAAGTACTTACAAGGTAGGATAATGAAATAAGAAATAATCCCTAAAATGGTTGCAAACATGGTGGTTCAAGTATTCATGCAATGATTATAAGAAATTAAAAATATAAGAAACAACACAAGACTATCCATTACAGTGAAGGGTACATTTTAAAATCATGAAAGAATCCTACAACAAATGTTCAAAAGTTGAATGCAATTTTTCATAAGGATGCAAAACAGTGAATCTAAAATGGTTCAAGGATAGAAATGAAGAATGGAACTTCTAACAAAAAAAAATTTCACCTCTTCGGAAGCAAGCAAGAGTCAAGTTACAACTTGTAATGGTATATAAAGGAAACATTATGGAGTCATCCAAAGTGACAATGCAAATGTAAATGCACAGAAGTAACTTTTAGTTAAGAGTTTAAAATGTTGCAATAATTAATAACTTGTTATCATTGAGTATCAACAGTACATTGCAACAATAATACTCTTATGAACCTTATTCTCCATACGTTAAAGGCTAATGATCCACTTCAAACTATGAGAGTCAAGGTACGAGCTACAAATAGTTGGAGGAAATAATTTATACTTTAAAATGCCTTAAAAAAAATTCCCAACCAACTAAAAATAGAGTTGTATTAATAGATTCTTTTCTAACCCATTGAGAAGAAGAGTAACATTTTAATGGAGGTACAAAATAAAGAAAATGAGCCAATCTCAGAGATATATGAAACAGAGCCAAAAGTAGAACGCCAAAACCATGGATTGTAACTCGGCAAAACTGTGAAGCCAATTTTGGATAATGTGATAGAAGCCTTCAACAAAAATATATTCTGGAAAATATCATAAACTACGAGACCCATTTTGAAATGAAACTACAAAAATCCATCAAGGTGCGATCGGACTAGCGCTTAGAGATTTAAAAAATGGTGACAATGTGTTGAATACCCATTACATAGTTATGACATCAACCAAGTTTTGAGCAAGTAATAGCAGACCCAGTTTGAATGGTATATGACAAGTAACACAGATATTTGAAGTAGTTGTTGACCAAAATAAGCTCACACTTATTTTGGGTCAACTGACACCATTTTTTCCCATTTTGTGCTTCAATCTAAATTTTTACATATTTTAAGCACTTAAGGCCCCCTAAAAGCATTTCCACCAGATAGTAAATTTCTTTCCCTTTCCAAAGATATAAAGAAGTCCTTCTAATACTTCATATTTTTCAAGTTACGGACCAGTGGGCCTAGGAAGGATTTTTTGCCAAAGGTGGGCCTAGGGAAGATTTTTTGCCAATGGGAATTGTGGACTAGCGGGGAGGTGGGAGATACTTTGCATTTTTTAAACTTTTCGCAAAAGGCACGAGTATAATTGTGGGGCCCATGGGCCCAAGAAGGATTACTTTTGCTAAGTAGAAAATGCGGGTTGGCGGACCCAAAGATGTCTTTCTACCCAAGTGTAAAAGCGGGTTTGCAGGCCTACGAAGGAATTTTTTCCCAAGGACAATGTGGGTTGGCGGGTCTGCGGGGGTCTTTGAAACTTTTTCGCTTTTCACAAAATGGCACATTTTTCAAGTGTGGGCCTGTGGGTCTGCAAGTCTCATCGACCGTTGAAAATTCATAGACCTATGGAGGGTATTGTATGTACAAAAACTTGTAGGGTACTGCACCACCGAAACGATGTTACACATTCCTGAAAGATGATAGAGGTCACCTCACAAGGTTTTTGGGATCCAAATAAGCTCGTGAAGTATATGTTAGCATCCCAAATGCTTTATCCAAGTTCTTTGTGCTTTATTTTATCCCTTGCCCCCCTTTTCTTGGTTTTTTGACCTTCAGTTATGAAACCACCACCCTGTCAGGGTGACAGTATCATGATCACCACCTTGCCAGGACGGTGGTCCTATAACCACCACCCTGCTCAGGGCGGCGGTCCTTCACGCATTCTCCAGAACATTCCTTTGATCGCGACTTGCATGAATTTTCAACATTTTCCATCTTTTCTCAACCACCTTAGCTTGTATTTATGTTTTTGGTTCCCTGTAATAGTGTTTATCCATTTTCTAATGGTAAAAGAGTTCCATTCCAAGTTACCCTTTGGTGAATGGGAATTCTATAAATAGCTGGTTTGTTTTCAAACAAAAGGCCCCTCACCTTCTCAATTATATTGTTTAGAATTCATTTGGTTTCATGTTTTGCATCCATGCTAGTTTTATTCTTCTATTTAGAGGCCACGTGATCTTCTTGTTTTAGTTTTGTTGTTGTTTCATACAATCAGTTAGAGTAAGGTAGTTTTCTTTCAGTTTGGAATCCATTAGAGTTGCAGGTTGTGTTCTTCCACAAGAAATAGTGTCTAGAATCTCTCGGTACACTTGTGTTATATTCCTGCAATAGATCCCTCTAGGAATTGCATAAGCCAAGCTATGTCACTTGCGCTACCCCTCTCCTACTCAAATTATATTTGTTCTATACCCAAAGCTGCCATTGTTTGACACCTTCTTCTATTGATGCTAGCATATACACACTTTTCTGGATTCAAGTGAACATGAAGGAATGAGGAAATCACACTGAGGGGACAAAATCACACACGACTAGATTCTCCACTATTCTACAAATGCTAGGTTTGAGTTGTCAAAAATTCTAGTTAAAACATATCAAATAGAGTAGTGAATTATTTCATTTTAGTTAAATTCGCTTTCGATATTTCCAGGGAAGCTGTGGGGGTTGATAGTTTCTGAGAAACTATGATCCATTCCTCACTTTTGAAGTAGGATCAAGAGTCTTTCAATTTAAGTTAATCAGTTATCTAGTTGTTTAGGTTAAAAATCACAACTGCACAGGCAAGTAGCTATACCAGGCTACCTTACTTGTTTTAATTTTGTTATTAGACTAGTTGTCATTTTTTTGAATATATTAAATAGTTGTTATTTTAATTCTATTAAATATTCTATCAAAAAATACAAAAATAGAGGAATATATGTATGATGTAAATATATCTTACATAATCAGTTTACTTTGCTTTAGTTATAATTGGATCGTCTTTTGTATGACAATCACGGGACCTAGAGAGCCCAGGGAATACGTTTTTGAGCCAATCATGCCTCAACCAAATCTTCCTGCATCACTAGCTGACATAGACCAAAAATATCAGAATTCAGATCTTCCGAACAACATCAGACCTACAAAAAAGTTAGCACACAGCTGGGAGGATTAAACATAGAAGACGACAAAGCACACACATTTTGGTCAAATCAGCCAAATTATTGACTACCTTGATAGATATCCATATGATTGTAGGACTTAAAAGAGAGCAAACATTCGGTTGCGACCCACTAGTCCCACAGTTTGATGTGGGAGATATCCTCATTAAGATATTGTTGTCCACTCAAAATTCCCTGCTCTTAAGAAAGTGAAAATTCAAAATTTTGAGTTTAAGTGTCTTCTTTGTTGTACTGAAAATGTTAAAAGCTGAGAAATTGAGAGAAAATCTATGTTTTTGGGTCATTTGTGTGTTTTTTTTGGGCCTATCGGACATTTTTTTTCCCGCGTGTCCCAAGTTCAAAAGAGTGCGCTCTGTTCCCGCGATCGGCCAGTTTTCCACGAAGTCTGTCTTTTTCGGGCCCGTCGGAACTTTTTTGTCCCAAAATGTCCCAAAAATCCAAACGGGCAAGTTGTTCCATTTTCGGCCGAAAACACCCGAACCCGCGTACTTCACACTTTCATGTCCCAAATGTCCCCAAGTCCAATTGGGCAAGTTGTTCCATTTTCAGCCGATTCGCCCAAACCGCGTACTTTGCGCTTTCACGTCCCAAATGTCCCAAACTCTTCCGGACCCATTGTCACCTTTTCACCTGATCCGCCTGAGTCGCGTACTTCGTGCACTTTCGTCCTGCATGTCCCAAAAGGCATTTGTGCATCTTTTCCCTGCTTCGTCCAAATCAGCTGAGCCGCGCTTTTCACGCATTCGCGTCTCACATGTCCGAAATGAACCAAGTGCCATTCGTGCTTTTTTTTCCTACTCTACCCGAATATCATGCTTATTCAAATTGGTAGGTATGTATTAAATGCGCATTCATTGTCTTTCTCTCTCCTAATCGGCTATATAATGAGTGAATCCCCTATGCATTTTTCACACTGCTTCCATGCTATCCTTTGCTCAAATCCTTGCAATATAATTTCCTGCGCGTGTACCCCTTCCCTCTGTAATTCCTACCTGAGTTTAGTTTGCGGCTCTGTCCTCCGAGTTACTATCAATATGAAGATCAAATTTCAGGGACAGGAACAAATCTCGCCACTAGAGTCTGCCGTTCCCAATATTGGGGATAGTGAAGCTCGTCATCTTGACTTCGTCGATTTTTGGGCAAGGATGGAAGATGCAAACCCTACACCAATGGCGCAGATGATTAACAACACCGGTTTGGCTTTTGCTGGAGGTTTCCCAATCTCGGTGCAATGTGCTGATACAGTGCTTTCATGCGGAGCTCACTTCGACCCTGATTCGAGCGAAATAACCAATGTACATGGGGAACTCATCGCCAAGCTGGATGTTACCGCCATTAGCACTACACTGAGGACTCTAGAAATGGATAATGCCATAGTTGTTTCCCAGGATCAAGCACAGGCCCTGTTTAATCAAGACAGCGACAAATACAAGGCGCGGGTGGAAAAGTCATGGCTTAAAAACCCTAAGAAGGGAGCGTCTCGTCTATCCAAGACTCTCTTCTGAGCAGATTTCAATGAAGAGTTATTAGATTTCATAATCCTAATGGCTCGGGTTATGGACTTACCTTCTACTAACGAATTCCATTTCTGGATGTGCCCGCTCATCAGCATGGTGTGCAAGGGAACTCAAAATATTAACTGGGCAGAAATCAACAGCATGAATTTGGCTGAGCAGCTATCCAATGTATAGCAAACAAAGAAGTTCTACATGACTTCGTACCTGATGTATACTCTGGCGGGCATCAAGGTAATGGTTTGGTTTTTTCTTACATTGATGCCCACAAGGATGATCCTGTATATGCCTACTGCCCGTAGTTCACCCTAGAGACCAGCAATCACAATTTCAGAAGCGTAAATGATGCTTTCACCATGTACGTGGTCATGTTGCTTGAAGGTAACACTTCTAGAAGGTTTTCTGATGAAGCCATGAGTCTGATATCGCACTACGGTGCTTATTTTATCCAATTCAGAAAATTCTCTTATATCAGGCTTGCTGGCTATGAGAGCACCCCTTTGAGGGCTTCCCATGTTCTGCAGTGACAAGATGGCTTCGATAGAAGTATGCAGGCAATTAGACAAATTGCACAGAACCTGCAGAGACAAGAAGATTTCTGGTTTGCACTTTCCCATCTCTTTAGGAAACTACACTTGTAAAATAGCCTTGGATGCATAGAATATAGAAAGAGCCCTGGTTCCCATCACCGTTCATTTCTTCAAGCCAAGAACTTGCTTCGACTTGAATAAGTTCATTGAACAAAACATCAAGATAATCTATCATCACAGGGAAGATACAGAAGACTATTGGGCTGACTGTGCAGATGATTTTGAGGCTAGAAAGAGGCACTATGGTAGGTTTTCTCTGTAATTGATCCAAGAACTCGGCTTGTATCAAGTTCCTGAAGGACTCCAGGATGACAACTCTGATCTATACTCATATGAGTATGACAATGTGGTTAAGCACACTCCCTTGGAGGACTTGGATTGGAACAAGAAAAGATGATCTGGTTGAGATCCTTGCTCCAGTCTTAGTCACGACTAAGGTCTAGTTTGATAGGAAAATTTGAGAGCTCAGAAGGCACTCAGGAGAATCCTCCTCTAAGGATGTTTCAACACCAAGGAGGGAAACATCGACCCCCATATCAAACACACCTGTGCAAACCCCTCCTGCCTCATCAACGCAACGACCTGCAGTTTCCACTCCTTCTTCATCCACTCAAGTGTACCAGAAGAAACTCAAAGAGGTTAAGAAGGAGCCTGTTGAAAAAGATCCTCAAAGAAAGCAGGTAGAAGTGTCTTTGGGACCAGAGAACATCATTGTTCTCAGTGAAAGTGAAGAGAGTGAAGTGTCAGCCCCTGCAAACGCTCCTGAAGATCCAACGGATAAAGATAAGGAAGTCCAGAGCACTGAAATTCCAAGTGCTATTGATTCTTCTGCAGTAATTGTCTCAAGCACCCCACTCATATCTCAACTTGAATCAATAGCTGTGCAAACCTTGAGCATCATGAGCTCTCTGTCTCTTGGTCCTCTTGCCCCTCCTGCTGATTCCTCTTCCTCTTTTGTGTGGGTGCAACCTTTTGTTGACAGTAGGAAGAGGAAATCTTCCTCTCGGAGCTCAGGGTCAAATTTTGATGCTGTCACAGCCTTGTTAGGAACTACTCCTTCTCGTGCCAAGAAAGCCAGAATCACCTCCAGAATAGTGTCTGATGCTCAAGGTCAGCAATTCCTAGAGATTGCTAAGCCTACAGTAGACAAATCAGAGCAGGACTTGCAGGCATCTGACTTAGAACTCTCAAGGATTCCAATGGGAGAGTCTACTCCTGAAGGTGAGATCCACAACCTTCAGGAAACGGTCACAAGAGTCATTGGGAGGGTAGAGAAAGGGTAGCAAACTATTGAACAGTTGGAGGAACAAGCCCAGATTCTCACAAGTTTTATCAAGTCTCTTTTGTCTAAGGACAAAGTTTTGGACCCTACCCCATTGACTACCCTTCCAACACCTGTAATTTTGAGCCAAGATGAAGTACAGAGTATTAAAGACATGCACAAGTATTCTGTCTATGGTAGAGCTATGGAGGCCATGGTGGATGATATGCTTGTTGCAGGATTGAACTTCATTGATGAAGCCTTCAAACTCCACGGAAAGGTGAACAATTTGCAACAAAAGTTCTCCTCCACTATCGGGGTCATAGATAAAGAGCTCAAACTCTGGAGCAGTTGCATAGTAGACCTCCATCTCATGGGACAGACAGATGAAAACATTTTATTGGCAAATAAGGTTTTTGATGATGCAAAGGATAATCTATCAAAGTCTTTGGTTTACAGCGTGGAGTGGAAGATCAAAGTCTTGGAGGAGGCTTTGGGAGAGCTAAAGAATAGCTGGCAGAAGGGTGAGGCTTTCAAGACACTGGTTGTATCTCCTTTCAAATATATACATTGTCATCTTCAGGATGAAACTTCTGGTGTGCCTCTTTCCCGGCAAGAAATCAAAGCTCAGTTCAGAGCTTTTGTCAAAGATAATCTATTCAAGGAAATCTCCATCTCCAAAGAGAAAATGAAGGAGATATGATCTCTTCAATCTGCCATTGAAGAAGCAAATAAAGATTATCATCCTCATGTCGAGTTTGATAAAGAAATGGAGAAGTGTCTCATATTTTGGGCTCGGTCTACAGCCAACACGTCAGTCCCTCGTGGTAGAGACATAGCCGAGGCATTGAAGAGATTCAGGCAGCGAATTATGAAGTCAGTGGGCCCCTCCCAGTCATGACCACCTGTCTTCTTCTCCTTATTCTTCTCTTCTTTTCTAATTCTTTTTTCTCGAATTCATTGTAATTAGTTAAGGTATTTCGATTGGCAATCCTTAACTAATCTTTAGTTAAAAGAAGTAGTTACAAAGATTAAATGATTTGTAAGCTATATAATGGCCTCTCCATGCCATTTTGAAAGGAGGAAGAACTTGGATTATTTTCTGAAAGTGTAAATAGATCATAAAGAAATCAATACAAAAGGGCTTTTCATTCTTTGTCTATCTGATCTCTTTTATCCCCAAGCTTTCATTTAATTTTGTGAAGATCATTTGTCTGTGTTACGTCAAGAAACTTTGTGTCTTTAGATTCCATCTTATTTCTATGATGCAAATGATCTTGTTTCAATTCACTGTAACTTCGCATACATAAAGAATTATTCTGTTATCTATAATTCTGAGTGTTGCCTTTCTGCTCATCCTTGTACTCTCATTCCTCAGTCCTTTTGTAATTGATGATCTTTATAGAAAACACTTTCGTAATGTCCAAGTTTAACCAGAAAATCATGTTTTGTATATTTGTAAATAGGTTTGTTTCTGAATAAGGGAACCTCTCCCATTAAAGAGAAGGGACTTCTTGTCCCCTGACTATTGCTCTTCGTAAAGTCCTATTTGACAACCAATATTTTTTGGTGACTCCGCTGGGGAAAATCGTATTCCAGTTCTGTAATTTTTGATCATCCTTTGATCTGGCGACTCCATGTTTTACTCGAGGGAGAAGGGCCCTTGGTATTGAAGATTCTCAGTTTCAACTTTTGGAGCAGTAGGGTTTTCCTTTCCCTTCAACAAGAAATAGAAAGACTCGTTCGAAAAGCACTCCACCTGTTCAAGATAGAATTCCTACGGGTGGTATTCCTTCAAAGCTAGCTAGTCCTAATCTTCAAGCTTTGATTCTTGCTGGTGTTGCAGTTCCTCTCCAAGCCGTTTTTCCAAGAATGGCGGTACCATTGCCCTGGGGTCATCGTGTCGGGCCCCTTGCTCTTCCTCAGCCTTTGCATGAGTTACCCAGAGGTAACCGGAAGAACTTTCCTAAATTCAAAGGCGATGACAAAGTACATCCTGATGAACACATCGTAGCCTTCATAGTTACATGTGGAGTTCTGGGAGTTAAACATGAAGACGTCTCCGTGAGACTGTTCATTGAGAATTTACAAGATAATGCTGCTGATTGGTTCTATCACCTTCCGGCTAGTACTATCACTAGCTGGGACACAATGAGAACTAGGTTTGAAAACTATTTCAAACCAGCAGAAGATGTGCATGCCTTGCTAGCCCAAATCTCTCAGATAAAGAAAGATTCACCAGAGCCCATGAGAGAATTTGTGGCCCGATTCAACAGGTTAATTAATAAAATTATGGTAAATACTGGACCTGTTGATCAAATCCAAAAATGTTTCTTCCTAAATGCCCAATCGCCTGAAGTTAGTTATGCGCTGAGAAGGGATAATCTCACAACATTGGTTGAGGATCAAACTCTTTTTGTTAGTGTCGAGGATGATTTGATCATGTCAGGGAAGTTTACGAGAGACCCTTCCAAATCTAAGTCTACTGCTTCCTCCTCTTCCACCCCTGGACCTAATACTGATCCCTTGGTTCAAAAACTTGTGAATGATCTCATTGCCATAAAGAAACAATTGGCTCAACATGCTCCCTATGCAGACATTCCAAGGAGGAATTTTCAGCCTAGAAATCGGTTGCCTACTTCTCAAACAAGATTAGCGCTTGAAGGACCTCCTGTTAAAGTTCTTGTCAATGCCACCTGTGAAGTTGAGGAACCAGATGATGATGAGGATAATGAAGCTTGCGAGGAATTTGTGGAAGAAGTTGATGATGAAGCAGATGAACTTGAAGGATCTCAAGTTAATTTCTTCACCATTGAGGGCATTGATGATGGAGATGATTATGATGAAGTAGTAGTAGACATGAATAGTGAATATTTCACTGTCATGACTCGAGAGTAGACAAATCAGAGGGACAAAGTGACGCAGCCCCCCAAGAAATCTAAGTAGCAGCCGACAACTATCCCTGTAATTGCAAAAAGAGGATCTCCTATCCCCACTTCATCTACACCAAAGGTGAGTCCTGTCAATCCTACTATTAAAGTTACTTCTTTTTCCCCTAAAGTTGATAAACCTAGGATCTCAAATGATGATGGCCCATCCACTTCTGGGTCTTTTGATATTATTGATCACCTGAAAAAGACTAAGGTTCAAATCTCAGAGGCTGAGTATTATCAAACCCATCCCAAATCTTTTGCTAAAATGATTCACTTTGTCAATTCCCATTCTAAAACCACTTCTAAAGGCCTTTTACCCACTCCTTTTGCACCACAGCCTAGTCTGGTAGCCGCTGTCACCTCACCTAATGACAAAATCAAACCATTTTATGTAACACTTCTTATAGCTGGCCATAGGCTCAGTAATTGTGTCATTGACTCAGGAGCCTCAGACAATGTGATGCCTGCTAAAGTAGCTCATGCCTTAGGCTTGACCCTCACATGCACTTATGGATCTTGTTACTCCATGGAGAGTAAGGAAGTGCCCCTGGTAGGAAGAATTAAAGATGCACAAGTGGCTTTTGTTGCTTTTCCTGAGAAGAGAGTTTTGGCTACCATCTTAGTAGCAGATATTCCTCCTTCATACGGGATGTTGTTAAGTAGGAACTTCTGTAAGGATGTGGGGGGAGAAATTCAAATGGATTGGTCACATGCACTCGTACCTGTTAATGGACAAATGAAGAAGTTGTTGCCTGAGAAGCAATCTGAGTATATTGTACAAAAAATGGATGATCCTAAAGCACAAATACTCTATGAGGATATGGGGCATGGCAACTACATGATTATGTCCCCTGATGAAATTCAAATCCCCGAAGTGTCACCTAAAGATCCTAATGGTGTTTGGATTTTAGAGTTTGATGGAAGTTGTTCCTCAGCTGGTTCTGGAGCTGGTGTCCTACTGGTGTCACCTGAAGGAAGCCTACATCCTTTTTCATTCAAGTTGCAGTTCAAAAATACTAATAATACAGCAGAGTATGAGGCTCTCATTCTTGGACTGCAAGTGGCCAAAGAACAAGGTGTAAAGAATCTTCTGGCTCGTGGTGATGTGGAATTGATTGTAAAGAAAGTTAGAAGCCTTTTCCAGGTAAAAAATGGAAGGTTGAAACATTACCAGAATCAGGTTTGGGATTCCATTGAATTTCTTGATGCTTTCTCCATCGAAGCAATACCTAGGGAGAAGAACAGCAAGGCTGATTCACTAGCAGTCTCAGGGTCACTACTGATTCCTCATCCTCACTTCTCTCAGGATAAGTTCACCATTGAGATGGTCCATCGACCTAGTGTACCTGATAATACCAATAACTGGCAAGTTTTCAATGATGATCAGCACTTGCTTTCTTTCTTAGAACTCAAGGGTAATTTTGAACAGCTGTATTTTGAAGGAAGCGACAACCTGCCTCGTGAAAGTGTGTCCTCTGATGAAGCAGTCACCCAAGGAGAAGAAAAGGATCAGGATGGGTGCATCAAAATCAAAGGAAACAAGATTCCTAAAGGATTGGTGAGTTTAGAGGAACTATTTGATAAACATGACAGGTATGTAAAGTCTAGAGCTTCTACTGGACCTCAACAATCAGCTGAGTATGACAAGATTGATATTGGGAGTTCTACTAATCCTAAGCTCGTGAACATTCAAAAATGTTACACAGCAGATGAGAGGAAGAAAGCAATTAATCTTTTAAAGAGGTATAAGGATGTTCTTGCTTACTCTTATGAAGATTTAAAAGCTTTCAAACCAAAAGATATGCAGCATTTTATTCCTCTCAAGCCTGGAATTAAGCCTTTTAAGCAGAAACAGAGGCAATACAACCCCAAAATAGTTGACACCATCTTTTAGGAAATACAGAAGTTGTTGAAGGCTAAAATCATTTTTCCCATTCACCATTCAACATGGATTGCAAATATTGTGCCTGTTAGGAAGAAAAATGGTGAGATCCGCATCTGTGTTGATTTCAGGAATCTGAATTAGGCTTCCTTGAAAGATAATTATCCTTTGCCTATGATGGATCAGGTCTTGCAAGTAGTAACAGGATCTGAAATGTTATCTATGCTTGATGGATTCTCGGGATATAATCAGGTAGAGGTCGATACTGCAGATCAACACAAAATAGCTTTCACTACTCCTTGGGGTACCTTTGCTTACAAGAGAATGCCTTTTGGGCTCATTAATGCTGGTGCCACTTTTTAGAGAGCTATGGATCTGGCTTTTGGAAGTTTGAAAGGGAAGTGTATTGTCATATACCTTGACGACTTGACAGTGTTTTCTAAAACAAGGGCGGATCATTTTGACCACCTGGAGACAGTTCTGCTAAGATGTAGAGAACATGGGATTTCTTTGAATCCTAAAAAATCTATTTTGTGTGTCACAGAGGGGAAATTATTAGGGCACATCATTTCTAAAGATGGTATTAAGATTGATCCTGAACGAGTACAAGCTATCCAGCAAATTCCTCTCCCAACCAGCAAAAAGGGCGTACACTCTTTCTTTGGTAAGATCAATTTTTTAAGAAGGTTCATCCCTGATTTTGTAGAGTTAACTTTGAATATTTCTCAAATGATGAAAAGGAAACAAATGTTTGGTTGGTCTTATGAAGGAAAGGAATCCTTTGAAGGTATTAAAAGAGCTATTGCTAAAACTCCTGTTTTAGCCTGTCCTGATTTCAGCAAAGATTTTATTATCTATTGCTATGCCACAGATAATACCTTGGCTGCTGTTTTGACTCAAGAAGACTCTAATGAGCATGAACTCCCAATTGCGTTCATGAGCTATATTATGAAAGATCATGAGTTAAAATACACCATGATGGAGAAACATGCTTTTGCAGTGGTCAAAGCTGTTAACCAGTTTCACTTTTACATCCTCAACTCTCACTCCATGGTGTTGGTTCTAGATACAACTGTTAAGTCAATTCTCACACAACAGGAATTTGGATCCAAGAGAGGGAACTGGGTTGCGAAGGTCCAAGAATATGATATTGACATCAAACCAACCAAGCTTGTTCGTGGAAAAGGTCTTTGTGAGCTCATTGCTGAAGGAGCTAAACATGAGTTGCTGGAGGAGAAAGTTGATCTTCCTACTGTTCTGTTTCTTAGCTCAGTTGATGAATGGTATGCTGATATTGCTCATTTTCTCACCTATGGAGAATGCCCCTCTCATTTAACTACCAAAGAAAAGAGGACTGTTAAACTAAGGTCAGTGCAATATGTGTTGTGGGAAAATGCCTTATTCAAACGTGGGTTAGATGGAAGGTTTCTGAAATGTGTGGACAAGGAACAACAGAAAAAGTTACTCTCATCTTTTCATGATCAGGCATGTGGAGGGCACTATTCATCAACGGTCACTACTCATAAGATACTTTGCGGAGGATATTACTGGCCTTCCTTGTTCAGAGATGCATCCAAGTGGGTTGATAAATGTGAGGCTTGTCAGACCTTCGTGGGAAGACCTAAATTGGCCTCTTTGCCTCTTAAGCTAGTTGTATTTGAAGAACCTTTTCAACAGTGGGGTTTGGACTTCATTGGAACACTTAATCCTGCTTCTAGTGCTGGTCATACTCATGTATTAACTACCACAGATTATTTCACCAAATGGGTAGAAGCTATTCCAGTTAAGAGTACTACTTCTGAAGTGGTATGCAGCTTAATCAAAGAAAACATCTTGGTAAGGTATGGTGTGCCTAACAAGATTGTAACAGATAATGCTTTGAATTTCTCTTCAATCGAGATAATGGATTTTTGCTATGGGTATGGCATTTCTTTGGCTCACTCCTCAGATTACTATCCTCAGGGAAATGGGCAAGCAGAATCCACTAACAAAAATTTGGTGACTATTAGAAGGAAATTAGTCAATGAGTCTCAACGAAACTGGCACAAGAAGCTCTATGATGCTCTTTGGGCAGACAGGATTACACCAAAGAGAGCTATTGGAATGTCTCCTTTTCAAGTGGTATATGGAGTAGAAGCTCAATTGCCAGTAACAGTGGAGCTGCCAGCCTTGCATCTAATGAAGGCTATTGAAGATACTAGTTTCAGTGATGCTTTGGATAAGAGAATTATGTACCTTGAATGAGGAAAGATTGGAGGTTACTGATAGGATATCTGTTCACCAGTAGAAGATAAAGGTCCTGTTTGATAAGAAATCCAGGTTCAAAGATTTCCAAGTTGGAGACACTGTGTTGTTATGGGATAAAAGGCATGAACCTCGTGGCAACCATGGCAAGTTCGATTCCCTTTGGCTCGGACCTTTCAAGATCAGAAACTTTGTTGGTAAGAATTCCTTTTATCTTGATTACATGGATGGTTCTCCTCTCCCACTTCCTTATAGTGGGCAGTATCTGAAGTTGTTCAAGTCATAGGTGATTAGGGGGTCCTTTGTATATTCTGTACAACGTTTTTGTTTTTCTTTCCTTTTTTTTTGGTGTGTTGTCCTCTGTATTGGTTTGCTTTTTGACTCCGTGGCCCATGGATAAGGTACTGGTCTGCTTCCCCGAGTTTTTCTAAGTTCTTACCTTGTCTCATTCCTTGAATTTATGCCAAGTCATCCCCAAAAGAAGCCAGCTGTTGTCCACTCAAAATTCCCTGCTCTTAAGAAAGTGAAAATTCAAAATTTTGAGTTTAAGTGTCTTCTCTATTGTACTGAAAATGTTAAAAGTCGAGAAATTGAGAAAATCTATGTTTTTGGGTCATTTTGTGTGTTTTTCGGGCCTGTCGGACATTTTTGTCCCGCGTGTCCTAAGTTCAAAAGTGCGCTCTATTCCCCGATCGGGCCGGTTTCCCCGAAGTCTGTCTTTTTCGGGCCCATCAGAACTTCTTGTCCCAAATGTCCCAAGTCCAAACGGGCAAGTTGTTCCATTTTCAGCCGAAACACCCGAACTGCGTACTTCGCACTTTCATGTCCCAAATGTCCCAAGTCCAATTGGGCAATTTGTTCCATTTTTGGCCGATTCGGCCGAACCGCGTACTTCACGCTTTCACGTCCCAAATGTCCCAAACTCTTCGGGACCCATTGTCACCTTTTCGCCCGATCTGTCTGAGTCGCGTACTTTGCGCACTTTCGTCCCGCATGTCCCAAAAGGCATTTGTGCATCTTTTCCCCGCTTCGCCTGAATCGGTCGAGCAGCATGTTTCACGCATTCACGTCTCACATGTCCCAAATGAACCAAGTGCCATTCATGCTTATTTTTCCTGCTCTACCTGAATATCATGCTTATTCAAATTAGTAGGTATGTATTAAATGCGCATTCATTGTCTTTCTCTCTCCTAATCAGCTATATAATGAGTGAATCCCCTATGCATTTTTCACACTGCTTCCATGCTATCCTTTTCTCGAACCCTTGCAATATAATTTCCTACGCGTGTATCCCTTCCCTCTGTAATTCCTACCCGAGTTTAGTTTGCGGCTCTGTCCTCCGAGTTACTATCAATATGAAGATCAAATTTCAGGGACAGGAACAAATCTCGCCACTAGAGTCTGCCGTTCCTAATATTGGGGACAGTGAAGCTCGTCATCTTGACTTTGGTGATTTTTAGGCAAGGATGGTAGACGTAAACCCTACACCAATGGTGCAGATGATTCATGACAGCGGTTTGGCTTTTGCTGGAGGTTTCCCAATCTCGGTGCAATGTGCTGATACAGTGCTTTCATGCGGAGCTCACTTCGACCCTAATTCGAGCGAATTAACCAATGTACATAGGGAACTCATCGCCAAGCTGGATGCTACCACCATTAGCACTGCACTGAGGATTCCAGAAATGGATAATGCCATAGTTGTTTCCTAGGATCAAGCACAGGCCCTGTTTAATCAAGACAACGACAAATACAAGGCGCAGGTGGCAAAGTCATGGCTTAAAAACCCTAAGAAGGGAGCATCTCGTCTATCAAAGACTCTCTTCCGAGCAGATTTCAATGAAGAGTTGTCAGATTTCATAATCCTACTAGCTTGGGTTATGGGCTTACCTTCTACTAACAAATTCCATTTCTGGATGTGCCCACTCATCAGCATGGTGTGCGAGGGAACTCAAAATATTAACTGGGTGGAAATCAACAGCATGAATTTGGTGGAGCAGCTGTCCAATGTACAACAAATGAAGAAGTTCTACATGACTTCGTACCTAATGTATACTCTGGCAGCATCAAGGCAATGGTTTGGTTTTTCTTACATTGATGCCCACAAGGATGATCCTGTATATGCCTACTGCCCGCAGTTCACCTTAGAGACCAGCAATCACAATTTCAGAAGAGGAAATGATGATTTCACCATGTACATGGTCAGGTTACTTGAAGGTGACACTGCTAGAAGGTTTTTTGATGAAGCCATGAGTCTGATATCACACAACGGTGCTTATTTTATCCAATTCAGAAAATTCTCTTATATCAGGCTTGCTGGCTTTGAGAGCACCCCTTTGAGGCTTCCCATGTTCTGCAGTGACAAGATGGATTTGATAGAAGTATGCAGGCAATTAGACAAATTGCACAGAACCTGCAGAGACAAGAAGATTTCTGGTGTGCACTTTCCCATCTCTTTGGGAAACTACACTTGTAAAACAGCCCTGGACGCACAGAATATAGAAAGAGCCCTAGTTCCCATCACCGTTCATTTCTTCAAGCCAAGAACTTGCTTCGAATTGAAGAAGTTCATTGAACAGAACATCAAGATAATCTATCATCACAGGGCAGATACAGAAGACTATTGGGCTGACTGTGTAGATGATTTTGAGGCTAGAAGGAGGCACTATGGTAGGTTTTCTCTGCAATTGATCCAAGAAATGGGCTTGTATCAAGTTCCTGAAGGACTCCAGGATGACAACTCTGATCTATACTCATATGATTATGACAATGTGGTTAAGCACACTCCCTTGGAGGACTTGGATTGGAACAAGAAAGAGAAAGATGATCTGGCTGAGATCCTTGCTCTAGTCTTAGTCAAGACTAAGGTCTGGTTTTATAGGAAAATTCGAGAGCTCAGAAGGCACTCAGGAGAATCTTCCTCTAAGGATGTTTCAACACCAAGGAGGGAAACATCGACCCCCATATCAGACACACCTGTGCAAACCCCTCCTGCCTCATCAACACAAGGACCTGCAGTTTCCACTCCTTCTTCATCCACTCAAGTGTACCAAAAGAAACTCAAAGAGGTTAAGAAGGAACCTGTTGAAAAAGATCCTCAAAGAAAGTAGGTAGAAGTGTCTTTGGGACCAAAGAACATCATTGTTCTCAGTGAAAGTGAAGAGAGTGAAGTGCCAGCCCCTGCAAATGCTCCTTAAGATCCAATGGATAAAGATAAGGAAGTCCAGAGCACTGAACTTCCAAGTGCTATTGATTCTTCTGCCGCAATTGTCTCAAGTGCCCCACTCACATCTCAACTTGAATCAACAGATGTGCAAACCTTGAGCGTCATGAGCTCTCTGTCTCTTGGTCCTCTTGTCCCTCCTACTAATTCCTCTTCCTCTTTTGCGTGGGTGCAACCTTTTGTTGACAGTAGGAAGAGGAAATCTTCCTCTCGGAGCTCAGGGTCAAATTTTGATGTTGTCGCAGCCTTGTTAGGCACTACTCCTTCTCGTGCCAAGAAAGCCAGAATCACCTCCAGAATAGTGTCTGATGCTTAAGGTCAACAATTCCTGGAGATTGCTAAGCCTACAGTAGACAAATCAGAGCGGGACTTGCAAGCATCTGACTTAGAACTCTCAAGGATTCCAATGGGAGATTCTACTCCTGAAGGTGAGATCCACAACCTTTAGGAAACGGTCACAAGAGTCATTGGGAGGGTAGAGAAAGGGTAGCAAACTATTGAACAGTTGGAGGAACAAGCCCAGATTCTCACAAGTTTTATCAAGTCTCTTTTGTCTAAGGACAAAGTTTTGGACCCTACCCCATTGACTACCCTTCCGCCACCTGTAATTTTGAGCCAAGATGAAGTACAGAGTATTAAAGACATGCACAAATATTCTGTCTATGGCAGAGCTATGGAGGCCATGGTGGATGATATGCTTGTTGCAGGATTGAACTTCATTGATGAAGCCTTCAAACTCGATGGAAAGGTGAACAATTTGCAACAGAAGTTCTCCTCCACTATTGGGGTCATAGATAAAGAGCTCAAACTCTGGAGCAGTTGCATATTAGACCTCCATCTCATGGGACAGACAGATGAAAACATTTTATTGGCAAATAAGGTTTTTGATGATGAAAAGGATAATCTGTCAAAGTCCTTGGTTTACATCATGGAGTGGAAGATCAAAGTCTTGGAGGAGGCTTTGGGAGAGCTGAAGAATAGCTGGCAGAAGGGTGAGGCTTTCAAGACACTGGTTGTATCTTCTTTCAAAGATATACATTGTCATCTTCAGGATGAAACTTTTGGTGTGCCTCTTTCCCTACAAGAAATCAAAGCTCAGTTCAGAGCTTTTGTCAAAGATAATCTATTCAAGGAAAGCTCCATCTCCAAAGAGAAAATGAAGGAGATCTGCTCTCTTCAATCTGCCATTGAAGAAGCAAATAAAAATTATCATACTCATGTCGAGTTTGATAAAGAAATGGAGAAGTGTCTTGGATTTTGGGCTCAGTCTACAGCCAACACGTCAGTCCCTCGTGGTAGAGACATAGCCGAGGCATTGAAGAGATTTAGGCAGCGAATTATGAAGTTAGTGGGCCCGTCCCAGTCATAACCACCTGTCTTCTTCTCCTTATTCTTCTCTTCTTTTCTAATTCTTTTTTCTCGAATTCATTGTAATTAGTTGAGGTATTGCGATTAGCAATCCTTAACTAATCTTTAGTTAAAAGAAGTAGTTACAAAGAGTAACTGATTTCTAAGCTATATAATGGCCTCTCCACGCCATTTTGAAAGGAGGAAGAACTTGGCTTATTTTCTGAAAGTGTAAATAGATCATAAAGAAATCAATATAGAAGGGCTTTTCATTCTTTGTCTATCTGATCTCTTTTATCCCCAAGCTTTCATTTAATTTTATGAAGATCATTTCTCTGTGTTACGTCAAAAAAACTTTGTGTTCTGGCAGATGTTATTTACAGAACTTTGTGTCTTTAGATTCCATCTTATTTCTATGATGCAAATGATCTTGTTTCAATTCACTGTAACTTCGCATACATAAAGAATTATTCTATTATCTATAATTCTGAGTGTTTCCTTTCTGCTCATCCCTTGTACTCTCATTCCTCAGTGCTTTTGTAATTCATGATCTTTATAGAAAACACTTTCGTAATGTCCAATTTCAACCAGAAAATCATGTTTTGTATATTTGTAAATAGGTTCGTTTCTGAATAAGGGAACCTCTCCCATTAAAGAGGAGGGACTTCTTGTCCCCTAATTGTTGCTCTTCATAAACTCCTATTTGACGACCAACACATATAAACTAGCTTATGAATTCAAGTTGCTAGAACACCTATAAGGTATTCTAAGAAAATTGCGCAACTCCTAGTTCTGAACATAGAGGCCGAAAAGGCATACGACTACTAGATACTCAAAATTAGGGATTGACTCTTCATATGACCATAGGAGGTCCACAACAACCATGAACTTACGGTTGTGATCCACAGGTCCCACAATGCAACGGGCCTACCAATCAATCCAACGTTGACGTTGGTTTGTGAACATTAGTATTTAGGTCCTATCCACTCCCACCAGACATTATCACACAACTCTCATTATTAAACGTAGCAGCCAATAAAGCTAAGGATTTCTAGACTAAACTAGAGAATCGTCCATAAAACCCTAGATAATCCACTACACATTTTACCACCATTTTCATGACCTTGTCTGGAAATATATACAAAGCACCCACAGGTCAGTTTCCATGTATTTAACAACCTATAGATAGGATATCAGCTGAGCTCAATATTGATTGGAGCCTTCGAGCAGCTATCCTCGCCAAACAATCCATCACACCTATTCAGGTTAGGAGGGCCTTCTTTTCCTTAGATTCACAAATCCCATTACTGCGTGTTGAAGACATAAGATTACCTAGCTAGTCTATCTATAGCCCGTATATTCCATCCCCACCGGCTGTCTCGGCACGGCCTCGGGAGGTCAGGTGCGAGGAAGAGTTACTTGTAGATTCTCATGCTCACATGTCACTTTTCCATCGTACAAAATTGGTGAACCCGACGTGAAAGGAACAAATGCTTCACTTTCACATTTTCATTTTCATTCAAGTGTTCCACTTTCTTTCTTCCACCTTCACTTCCTCCCATTATTCTACGGGTATTTATATACCCCCTGAATATGTCAGGATATGACGCATATGGCAGACCTCTCCTAGGTCTCGAAGCATACTACGATCAATTAAATAGACAACCGTCACCCTCGCTTTCAGCATGGGGTGACAATTATTCAGCTAACCAATTATCAACACAAACTCCACCTCAAAGGACTAGATTTAGTTCTTCTTTCCAAATAGAGGAGTTGGATCAGCTCACTCAAACGTAACAACCATAGCCTTCAAGTTCAAACAACATGACACTCACTGGAGAATCCGGGTCATCTCCTCAAATGTTACTCAGACCAAAAATCAATAGATAATCAGATCCATATCTATTTCTTTATGAGGAATATTTAGCACATTATGCTAGGAGTGAACAACGCTCTCAAATTATGTACCCACCTATAGGAGGTTTGCAAACACAACCTGAGGTCTCGTTCCAAGAAAACACCCCCATCCCTCCACTTATGGGAAATGCCCTCAATGAAGCTTGGCAGGGTAATGATCAATTCATAGCTGGGTACCATGTGGCTATATAATCTCAAGGTATACAACAACCACCACTAAGGCAAAATACCACGTCTTCACCAATAGATGTCATCTCAGCCTTAGTTGAAAAGGTCAGAGGGTTAGAACTTGCTCAAGAAAATCAAAATCCATAGTTCATGCAAGTAGGAACTTCCAATCCTCCACATCATCCCAGCCAAGTAGACCTCCTCATAGGAATGGGCACGTTGGGCATTCCTCCTCAATATTCATAGTAAACACCAACTAGAACCACATTTTCAAATGCTGCTCTAACTGAAAATATGATACCTCCCGGATTAGCACCAAACAACCTATACCATAGCAATGATCCTCCATACTGAAACATGTATTCAAAATCACCACAGGGAGACATGTTCTCTACTCCTGGCATGTTCTCTCAACCACAGGGATTTCCTTATGTCCATGTAAATACATATGATATGCTGTATCAACAACCCATTCCGCCTCCAACCCCTCAACAGGCACCATCAATGGTCGAAACCTATGTGATAGGGACTTACTCAAAATACTTAAAATAACCCCTATACTTCACTATACGAAGCATCATGCTTCCAAGACCTCTTCCCGATTTACCCAAGTACAAAGGGGAGGGAGATCCAAATGCACATATCAAGGTCTATGCCACAACCATTCAAGAGTTGCTCCCTTGAGATGTGGTTGTTGCTAAAATATTCCCCAAAACTTTTGAGGGTATTTCCCTCGATTTGTACTACAGAATACTTGAAGCCTCCATACATTCATTTAAACAACTTGTGTTAGAATTCATCAAGGATTTTGACATGAACAAGTTGTTGAGAACAGTGATCAGGGAATTCTTGCATATTAAGCAAGAACACAATGAATCTGTTGCTCATTTCATCCAAAGATGGCGTACAGTCCTCTATTCTTCAGCGAGTGCTCCAAACATGGATCAGATGGAACTATGTGATTTATTCCTTCATTCTCTCAGCAGAGAGATAAAGGAAGAAGTCCAGAAGTTCCCATTAAGAACTTATGATGAAGTGCTCGAGAGTGCTCTCCGAATAGATCAAGCTGCAATAGATAGTGGTCGCAAGACATATGGAACAAACGGGAGATTAATCATCCCCAATCAAAACAATATGACCTATCCTAATACAACAAATGCCAATCAAGGACCTAAAATCCTTAACAAAAATCACGGAGTAACAACAGATGGAGTTACTGACCAAGCTAAAAGAGCAAATGTTGTAAACATTCCACCACCAGTTAACAATCAACGAAATAACAAATTTACTCTGACAATCAACGCGGTGGATTTTAATCGTCCACCACCACAACAACAACAACAATGGAAAATCCAGACACAGGGTCCAAGTCAAAATTCAACTGGATATCAAAACCAAAACCAAAGGCAACAAACTCAAAACTTTAATCCTAATACTCAACAGTTTAATCAAATTTTTGGACCACAACACATTCCAAACCAACAACCTAGGAGCTATAATCCCAACTCGTATTGTGGTTTCCACAAAATTCGAGGCCATGACACTAGGACTTGCCGTGATTACAATAAGTTCATGCAACATTTGCCAGAAGAACAAAGACAACTCTTCATAGACATGTTCTTAATAGATTCTGTGACACCCACGCCAAACACTTTCATGGGAGCAGTCTCCCCTCAAAATGACACCCCTCAAGATCTTTAATGATCCACTCCCAAATCACAATAACAACAATAAATTAAATCCAAATGGGACGAACAAGGGTGTAATGGCAGGAAATAACGATCATGAAGCCTCAACTTCACTAAATCCACTCGTCGCACCTCAACTAGGAACTCAACCACAAACCAAGATAGTTGGTCTAGTGGAGTTAGATACTGAGCTGCACGTAGAAGCCATAACAAGAACACGAGAATATTCTTCTCAGCCAAATCCAAGTTATCCACTAGAACCAGATAACAGTCAACAAACATTAATGAAACCCATAGGTGCTTATGATCTAATTAATGACTTAACGAAGACCTTCTCTCACATCTCCTTTTTGGATTTGTTGAAAAACTCTCCTGCCCATAGGGCTTCTCTTTTAGAAGCATTAGGTCTTGGTCACTTAATTAACATCACTCCACCTCCCGAAACACAGGTAAACCATATAGACTTTGATATCCACCATCCAGGGCAGCCAGATAGGGATACTGAGTTTATATTTGATGTAAACAAAATGCCAACAGAGGCTGAAATTGCACGTAGAGGTGATCCAGCCTTACATTTACAAGTGTGGGTTTATAATAATTATGTTAAATGTGTAATGGTTGATGATGGGGCAGAAGTTAATATAGTCCCCTTCTCTTTTCTTCAAAAGCTAGGATATGGAGAAACAAACTGTTCCATGACATGAAATACGCTAAGAGGTTATGATAGCCTCAAGGCTACTTCAATTGGGACTATAATACTACCAGTCACCTTAGGACCCAAGACGATCCTCACCGAGTTTTATATCATAGATCGGGAAACCAACTATAATATGATCCTCGGGTGACCATGGATACATCGCATGAAGGCAATCCCTTCTACGTTATTCTAGGAAATAAGATTCTTGCACCTAGGAAAGATATTCGTAGCAAAAGGTGACCCAAAACCATTCGATATACACCTAGTAGACCTGAAGAAAAGGCCAGGCATTCACTCTGAGTTTGAACTCCCAACAAACCAACTTAACAAACCAATCGACTCAAAACTGGAAGAAAATTTGATACCTACAACAGAACTAGAAATTACGAACCTAGTCAAGGGCATCCCAACGCTAAAAAATGAGGCTAACGTTGTAGAAACGGTGTCTCTAGGGAATATAGTAAAAATTGTCGAATTACTAGAGCAAGATCTACCAATTCTCCTACCATTTGATTCCACAAGTATGGGATGCACCTTAGGAGTTGGTTCCCTTCCAGCATAGAGGTTTACATGGTAGAAGTAACCGAAGTAGAAGAAATAGATGTAACAAATGTCCCAACATCCATTTTGTCTAGTAAATATTGGACTCTCCACTTTGATGGAGATAGATGTTGTTATGGAACCGGGGTAGGTGTGATCTTCACTTCGCCTGAGGGAAGGATTCTACCTTTTTCCTTTAAGTTAAACTTTGAATGTACAAACAACGGGGCTGAATATGAAGCTCTCCTCCTTGGCCTCATCATAGCCAAAAGGATTGGTGTCGATAACGTTAGAGTATTAGGAGACTCACAACTAGTCGCAAACCAAGTCTCTGAAGTATATGAGACTAGAGCTGAGCACTTATAGCTCTTTAAAATAGGAGTATTATATCTAAGAAAGGAATTCAACTTCATATCTATTGAAGCAATCCCACGAGAACAAAACCTTCTCACAGATTCAATAGCAACCTCAGCTTCACGTTTCACTCCAAGCAGTGAATTGGAAGATACACGTTTCATGGTATCACTTCGTACTGAACCATTGGTGAAGAAAATATCAACAAACCCTCTTCTAACACATATAGCTGAGAAAGAATCTTCTATCTTAGATCATATTGACAGTGATAGAGTCACTCTTGACTACCTAAATGCCTATGCAAAGCTACACCTCACACATCACGTAGTAGATTTTTCCTTAATCCCGCACTCATCTTCCTACTTTGGAAATCCCATGGCAGAGCTCCCCCCATAAAAGAATCTTGATATTTACGAGATAGAGAATGGAGAAGATTTGGAACTACCTCCAGCCCCACCTGAATTTGAAGAAGGTAACGCTTCTTTAATCAAAGGAACGATTGATATAAATATCAGAATGGAGGAAGAACCAAAGATCTTGAAACTAGGATCTTCGCTAACTCCAGAAGAAATAGAAATACACACTCAAATTCTCAAAGAACATCAAAAGGCTTTCACATTTAATTATAAAGAAATGACAGGAATTGCACTGCACATCGCAGTACATAATCTTGTCACCAAACCAGATGCAAAGCCAATTAAACAAAAATCAAGACCAATGAAACCAAAAGTAGCTCTCATGGTAAAAGAAGAGGTGATAAAGCTTCTCCAAGTAGGATTCATCAAACCAGTCAATTATTCACAATGGGTATCTAATATCGTCCCCGTTCTCAAGAAGAATGGGAAAATACACATTTGCATAGACTTCCGGGACATTAATAAAGCTTGCCCCAAGGACGATTTCCCATTACCATCCATTGACATCATCGTTGACGCAACAGCTGGATTTGAGCTTTTGTCTCTCATGGATGGGTTCTCAGGATATAATCAAATCAATATATCTGAACAAGACCAGGCCAAAACCACATTTATAACTCCTTGGGGAACTTATTGCTACATTGTTATGCCATTCAGTCTCAAAAAATGTGGCGCTACATACCAGCGGGAAATGACATACATATTTCATGATCTTATTCATAAGATTGTGGAGTCCTATGTAGATGACTTGTTGGCCAAGGCCAAGAAGCATTGTGATCACCCGGAAGTGCTCCGCATCATTCTCTCATGATTGATTGAATATGGAGTCACACTAAACCCAGAGAAATGCGTATTTGGCATGACAGGAGGAAAACTCCTGGGTTACATCATATCATCATGAGGGATTGATGTTGACCCAGCCAAAATCCAGGTTGTTCTTGAAATGATTCCACCATCAGATGACTCTAGTATCAGATCATTTCTTGGAAAACTCGGTGCAATACGAAGATTCATTCCGGACTTAAGTTTTGTTGTTCATCTGATGAATAATCTGTTGAAAAAGGATTGCTACATTATTTGGACAAAATAATTCCATGAGGCCTTCGAAGCAGTTAAACACTTCTTACTGTCTCCTCCCACGCTAATTCCTCCCAGACCAGATCACCATCTAATCCTGTATTCACGAGCTATGAATGTCTCATTAGCCTACATGTTGGCTCGAGAAGATGATGATAAACGAGAATGTGGAGTCTACTTTATTAGCCAAACGTTTCTCAATTTTGAAACACGTTATATGCAGGTAGAAAGAGAATTCCTTACCATAGTCTTTGCCACAAAACATTTAAGACATTACATGTTAAATCAAGAAACAAGGGTCATTGTAAAAATATACCATTTACGGACATTCCTCACGCAAGGGTCCTTGTCTAAAAAGGCTGGACGTTTCATAACCTTAATGGGTGAATTTGAATTAACATTTATAAACCAAAAATATGTTAAGGGACAAATCATTGTAGATTGGTTAGTCGACAACCCATTAGACGGAGTTGATCTGGTAGACCTTGAATTTCCCAATGAATGATATATTACATTGAAACTAGACCTCCCATCTCTGTATGTCCTTAGTATACTGATATTATCAGTTTTATCATGGATCTCACGTATCCAAAAGGTACCACGCCACAACAAAGAAGGTGGTTATGCATTATCGTAGCTAAATATGTTATTATAGAACAAGTGCTCTATCGCAAAGCTTTTAATGGAATGCTTCTAAGGTGTGTTGACATAGAAGAATCTAAAAATATTCTTTACGAATCTTACAATGGAATATATGGAGGCCATTTTGGTGGTCATGCCACTACCCACAAAATACATCGGATGGGCTATTTATGGTCGACTCTAGACAATGGAATTTGTGTGCAGATGCCATCAATGCCAAGAATTCTCTCACGAGATTCACATGCTAGCACAAGCTCTGTAACCAATCATGAATTCATGGCCCTTTTCTACGTGGGGCCTAGATTTGATAGTGAAATTTCCTCCCTCGTCAACAAATGGCCATAACTTTATAATTACGACCACAAAATATTTTACCAAATGGGTAGAGGCCATGCCTCTTACGACTGTCCCAGGTGTCATGATCTCCAAGTTCATCTTGAACTAGATCATTTACAGGTACGGTGTTCCACAAGTCATCATCTCAGATAATGGCACATCCTTTAAGAATGATGAGGTCCGTGAGTTATGCAGTAAATTTAAAATAAACCATCATACGGCCTCTCTTTATTACCCCTAAGCCAATGGACAGGCTGAAGCGACAAACAAAATGTTGAAAGCTATTCTCCTCAAAACGGTCAAGGAGAACAAGTGAGATTGGCATTTAAAACTATATCCAACCTTATGGGCCCATCGAACCTCAATAAGAACACCAACAGGAGCAACTCCTTTCTCGCTGGTATTCGGGGCAGAAGCAGTTCTCCCACTTGAGGTTGAAATACCCAGTCTCCGCATCTCATTACAAGGGATTCTGGATGAAGAAGCTTATAGGGAGGCACACCTCTCTCAACTAGAAAGCCTAGACGAGGCTAGGTTAAACACCGAACAACGGCATAGAGCCTATGCTGACCGGATGTGCCGGTAGTACAACAAAAAATTCTATGAGCAAGAAATATATGAAGGAGATCTAGTTCTAAGACTAGACAGCCTAATCGATAAGAAAATTGACAAAGGAAGAAAGTTCCGGCCCATATGGTTGGGCCCATATCAAGTCATGAAAGACTACGAAAATGGTGCATATCTCTTATGCACACTGGAGGGTGAGGAATTCAATGAATCAGTCAATTCCTTGCATCTTAAATGATTTTACGCATGAAGCATCAGCACTATTTGTATAATTATATCTACATTACATATTCATTTAGTTAGGTTCATTTTGTTCACTCATTTCATAAAATTTTGTGATCAAGGAACTTATTCTTAAAGCAATTCATTACAAACTTCTGATAGTATTGGTAGAAGCATTCAAATCATACTTCTTCATTTTCATAACATCATCAACTATTTCAGAATCATTTCATCAATTAAAGCAAGATATGACAAAGTCTTAATGGTAGCCATACCAAGGCTTGCATGCTTGTTCTCACTTTTGGTTTCTTCCTAGGATAGGTGTCTTACATATGGTCTGTTCTAGAAGCTTCATGGTGTCACATCTATCCCGTATATATATATATATATATATATATCTCTTTGGAAATGAGAACCTTCTGACATTTTTCTTAAATAAGTAATTCAAATATAAATCAAACAAAAAAATTTACTTTTACACATTTCCTTGCCCTACCAACCTTCGGTGTTGAGCTTATGTCTCTTACTAGTGACGTAGGGTTGGGAAAGGATGGAAATGCCTTTACTCACCTATGCCTTGTCCATGGTGATAAGCCCATGCTTCCTACTAGTAGCATGGGGCAAGGTGTAGGGGGTCCTCTTGACAGTAAACATTGAAGGTCATAAGAAAATAGTTCAAACAAACCTTTGAAATATTGAGTCAAAAAAAATGAATCAGATGTCTAAAATTCCAAGAGAGTTCAAAACCTTGAAAACCAGATTTTGTCAACCAAGTGGCCATCTACAAATCTATGTCTGGATAAACTGCAAAGCAAGTCATATTCTAAACTATGGAGTCACTTGAGTAGGATAAGTTTGTAGTGTCCTAATTTGGTTCCACCAACTCTTTGTCTATCTCTACTCATTACCATTTCAACAAACCTCATAGCTTGTGCCCTTTATAGCTCTTGGTGGTGAGCCCTTGCATCTTACTAGTTGTGTGGAGTTAGGAGTGGGGCAAGTGCATCTACTCATTATACCAGCTCATCATCACATTTTTTCAAAACAATATGAAGTACTGGATAATTGCTTATAGAAACTAAAGTTCAAGATCACATGGTGTATGCATCATCATACATCAGCATCACAAAATATAAAAGGAAAACATTTGTGACATTTTTTCTCCATTGCATACATTTTGAAAAGCATATAAAAACAAAAATTCTAATAAACATCTAGTATACATGTGGAAATGAATCACAAAACTCTAGGTACAAAGATATCTAGATCCAAAAAGAGGTATATATATATATAATTATATATAATCAGGTTTTATGTACAATGCCATCATGCACTAGGCATGGTCAAAATGCTCATATAAACAATCTAGCAAGAGTCACTACAAAAAGAGCCAAGTGGCCTCTCAATCCCTATGGGATCCCTCAGAAGGCGCACGACCACGTCTAGGACTTCGGCTACGATGGCGCTCTAAATGCACCGAGGGCTCGCGGTCACGACTAGTAGCTATTGTCTCGCTACGGGAATGACTCCTCCTCATCAAACACTCGGCTATCATGTATCTTGCTACCTCTGCATGGAGAGAGGTCATGATCTTCTCCACATGCTAGACAGAGGAAAAAACATCAGTATGCCTACCAGCTGTTGAAGGCTCCCCCACGTCCATAGAAAGCTCAGCACGGGTCTTCTCTGAGGGGAGAAGTAGGGTATCCATGCATACCCAGCGAATCAAGTCTCGCCACTCATCAGAAGTCGCTACAAACAAAGGAGAAAACAAGTTAGAAAATAATCAAGGATAAAACCAAGAGTAAACAAAACAAAAGGAAATAACAAACTAAGACGAGTCTAACTAAAACAAATGTCAGGAGAAGAGTGACAACTCACTAGGATCGCCAGGACTCTAGGAAGGATCTCTAGGATCCACACCCACCACTAATGTCCCCACTAGCTAGTGCACCTCACCCACATCTGGGGCAATGTGACATCCTGCAATAGACTCACCATCTCTACCTAGGTCCCAAGAAAGTAACTCCTCTGAAACCAGAGTCACCCTCTCTGTGCTCTGCTCCGCCCTCTCGGCCTGTAGGATCTCCTGGGTGTCATGCCACTCAAGATCACTCTCATCCCCCCCACCCGTCTCACTGATCTCCATGTCCTCTGTCTCCTCCTCGGTCTCTCCCCTAGTGAACTCCTCAGACTCGGAGTCCACGTCAATGGGCTCATCACTGCTATGAGTGGGACCGGCGGCAATCCAAAGTAAGGGTGCCTGAGGAGCACCGGCTCTCCCTCGTGCATGTACCACCCTCCTGGCTGCAATAGGAGTACTAGGTGTAACAATAGTCCAACCCCGGCCTCTAGGACCTCCCCGAGCCTCGCGGATAGATCTATACACTGGCACCACTGGAGGAAGCATGTCACTATAGGGGAGGCCAAACTACTGTGGAACTCTGTCAAAGGGGTGTATCTCCAACTTCCCCACCCTGTCTATCAACTGGCTAGTGGTCTGGCAGGCAATCAGTGTAATGGTATCCTCTCCCCATACCCCTGCCATGGCCTGATAAGGAGTGGCCTCCATGTCTGTAGTAGTCAGGGAAACCACTGGCTGGTGGGGTGCTCTGAGAACTGTCATCCCCATCCACCTCACTGCCCTGACAACCTCAGGATCCTCCACCTCTACACCTCTCCCATATGGGATAATGTGCTCATACACCCAACTCATGACAAGAGTCAAATGGCTCAGTCACTGTCCCTATAAATGGACTACCCTGTATAAGTCATGATAGGTAGTCCCAAGGATATCTTCTCCCCAAGTGTAGACACGTCCATGGCCCTCAATCTGTGCAATAATGGGGGCCCAACAATATAAGAGGGTGTCCCCTCCCTTATCCCCAATCAGTCTGGATGCAAGGATGCCCATGATGGCCTTGCGGAGCAAGGGAATGTCTGACTCAATAATAGAGCGGATCCTCACGCCCTTCTTCGACCCCATCGATACAACTGCATCTCCCATGTAGGTGGCCCATTGAACCACCTATGATCTAGATATAGCTATCTTAAGAGACAGTCGCCGCCCAAAGATTAGAACCCCCAGTATACGGTAAACATCCTCCAGGGTGATAGACCACTCACCCCTAACTCCTGGCAATTGGAAGGTGTTTCGATCCGCATCCCAATATGAGAACAAGTCACACAATATGTGACAGGTAGGTGCAACATGAGGAACCTGTGCAATCCTCCATATACCAGCCCTCTGGAGAGTATCCCGGTCTGCCTGGGAGAGTGCCTCCAATACTACCGAGAGCCAATCAAACTCTCTCTCCCTGCTCCATCTAATATAATTCTCCTTCTTCTGCATACACCCAAAAACATGTAAAAAGGAGTAAGTTAGTATCAAAATCACATTGGAAAAACTATTAAGAAATGTAAGAATGCTAAAAATGCAAAAAAAAGTTAAGTAAAGTGTTGTTTTGAAACTTTGTAACGGACTGTTGCCCTATGCAGAGCGGTAGTTCTGTAACCGCCACCTTCTAAGGTAGCGGTCCTGTAACCGCCACCCTGCTTAGGGTGGCGGTCTTTTCCCTTGAGTTCAAACAGGTCATGTGCCCTAAAAATGCTCAAAAACACAAAAATTCACCATTTTAACTAAAGCAAAAGCCTACCCATTAGGTACCCCCCCTAAGTGACCCTATTAACACTAGCATTTCTAAAAATGACCCCCCCAAAACAAATATTTCAACATTTTAACATTTTGGGTGCAAAAACTGTAACTCGAGAATAACTAACCTGAGATCTCACGGGTCTACGTTCCTTTCTTGGAGGCATGATCGCTATCTCACCACGAATGTTTTGACTATACTCTCGTCGAAAACCATCACCGTGGGTCCCAGAGCTCAAAAACTATCAAATCAACATGCACAAATGAATAGGAAAATGATCCCATTATATATATATATATATATATATATATATATATATAGTGTTTTGACTCATTTTGAATGCCCCTTTCGCAGGTTTGGAGCGCCGACGGAGGTAAGTTCTTATCCCCGCACAAATGGTAAGTCCTCATTTCATATTAATTTATTATTTATTTTCTCATCTTATTTTATCTATCTGCACTTGAGTCCTCTTTTCATTTTGCAGGTAGCGGGAATTTGGATGGCATCATTTCGACACACGGGCGTGTCAGGTATAATTTCTAGCTTCCTATTTTGGGACCACCATACTCAGACCCACCGTTTTACACCTCTTCATGGCTAAAGAGCTTCTCCAAGGGGGCAATATGTACGTACCCAAAATTATAGGGTACTACACTACCCGAATGATGTTACACATGCCCTAACGATGATACAGGTCACCTCAGCAAGGTGTTCGGGATCTAGAGAAGCTTGCGAAGTATATGTTAGCATCCCAAATGCTTTATCCAAGTTCCTTGTGCTTTGTTTTATCCCTTTCTCCCCTTTTCTTGGCTTTTTCACCTTCAATTACGAAACCGCCACCCTGTCAGGGTGGCGATCCTGTAACTGCCACCTTGCTCAGGGCGGCGGTCCTTCACGCATTCTCCAGCATGTTCCTTTGATCATGACTCGTGTGAATTTTCAACATTTACCATTTTTTCTCAACCGCCTTAGCTTGTATTTATGTTTTTGGTTCCCTGTAATAGTGTTTCTCCATTGTTTAATGGTAAAAGAGTTCCATTCCAAGTTACCCTTTGGTGAATGGGAATTCTATAAATAGCTGGTTTGTTTTCAAACAAAAGTCCCCTCACCTTCTCAATTCTATTGTTTAGTCTTTTAGTTTCTTGTTTAGAATTCATTTGGTTTCATTTTTTGCATCCATGCTAGTTTCCTTCTGCTATTTAGAGGCCACGTGATCTTCATGTTTTAGTTTCGTTGTTGTTTCATATAATCAGTTAGAGTAAGATAGTTTTATTTCAGTTTGGAATCCATTAGAGTCACAGGTTGTGTTCTTCACAGGAAGTAGTGTCTAGAATCTCTCTGTACAGTTGTGTTATATTCCCACAATAGATCCCACAAGGAATTGCATAAGCCAAGCTCTGTCACTTGCGTTTTCCCTCTCCTACTCGCATTGTATTCAGTCTATACCCAAAGCTGCCATTATTTGAACACCTTCCTCTATTGATTCTAACATATACACACTTTTCTGGATTCACGTGAAAACAAAGGAATGAGGAGATCACACTGAGGGGACAAAATCACACATGACTATATTCACCACTATCCTGCAAATGCCAAGTTTGAGTTGTTAAAAGTTCTAGTTAAAACATATCAAATAGAGTATTGAATTATTTCATTTCAGTTAAATACACTTTCTATATTTCAAGGGAAGTTGTGGGGATTGATAGTTTCTGAGAAACTATGATTCATTCCTTACTTCTAAGGTAGGATCAGGAGCCTTTGAATTTAAGTTAATCGGTTATCTAGCTATTTAGGTTAAAATCACAACTGCACAGGCAAGTAGCTATACCAGGCTACCTTACTTGTTTTAATTTTGTTATTAGACTAGTTGTCATTTTCTGAATATATTAAATAGCTATTCTTTTAATTCTGTTAAATATTCTATCAAAAATACAAAAATAGAGGAATATATGTATGTTGTAAATATATCTTACATAATCATTTTACTTTGCTTTAGTTAGAATTGTATCATCTTTTGCATGACAATCACGGGACCTAGAGAGCCCAAGAAATACATTTTTGAGCCAATCGTTCCTCAACCAAATCTTCCTGCAGCACTAGTTGACATAGACCAAAATCTCAAAATTCAAGTCTTCCAAACAACATCAGACCTACAAGAAGTTAGCACACAGCTGAGATGATTAAAAATAGAAGACGAAAAAGCACACACATTCTGGTCAAATCAGCCAAATTATAGACTACCTTGATAGATATCCATATGACTGTAGAAGGACTTAAAAGAGAGTAAACATTCAGTTGCAACCCACTAGTCCCACAGCCTGATGTGGGAGATATCCTCATTAACATAGACACTAGCTTATGAATTCAAGTTACCAAAACAACTGTAAGTTATTCTAAGAAAATTGCACAACTCCTAGTTCTGAACATAGAGGCCGAAAAGGCATACGACTACTAGACTCTCAGAATTAGGGATTGACTCTTCATATGACCATAGGAGGTCCACAACAACCACAAACTTATGGTTGTGATCCACAGGTCCCACAACCCAACAGGTCTACAAATCAATCCGACATTGATGTTGGTTTGCAAACATTAGTATTTAGGTCCTCTCCACTCCCACTAGACATTATCACACAACTCTCGTTATTAAACATAGCAACCAATCAAGCTAAGGATTTCTGGAGTAAACCAGAGAATAATCCATAAAACCCCAGAGAATCCACTACACATTTTACAACCATTTTCATGACCTTGTCAAGAAATATATACAAAGCACCCACAGGTCAGTTTCCATGTATTCAGCAACCTATAGATAGGATCTCGGTTGAGATCGATATTGATTAGAGCCTTTTAGCAGCTATCCTCACCAAACGATCCATCACACCTATTCAGGTTAGGAGGGCCTTGTTTGCCTTATATTCACATATCCCATTATTGCGTTTTCAAGACATAAGATTACCCAACTTGTAGATTCTCATGCTCGCATGTCACTTTTCCATCGTACAGGTACCACGTGCTTCATCAACACAACTCCAAGGATAGGATCCAAAATGGAGACCCCAAACAAGCACCAAAGCTTCCACATGTCCCAGAGTCAAAAAGGGGACAAATTCGATAGTTGAAAAGTCAAAATGGGGCAGAGCCAATGGAGGGTGCCACGTGTTTACTCAATGCAATTTCAAAGAGAAACTTTGAGGGTGGATCCTCAAACAAGCGCAGGCTTGCCACGTGATCAAAGTGAAAAAAGAGGACAGAGTGGGCCTAAATTGACTAAGTATAAGGAACCGATATAAGGGGCCATGTTTCGACTCAGTGCAACTTCAAAGGTAAAGTTTGGAGTGGGTTTCCAAATGAGCGTGAGGCTTCCATGTGTCCCAGGTCTGAAAATGGGACAGAGTTAGCCATTTAAATTGGATAAGTATAGAGATTCCGCAGAATCCTCCACGTGTCTCATCGGCACAACACCAAGGCTAGGTCAAAAGAGTGGGTTCCCAAACATGCATAGACTCTCCATGTGTCTTGGGTCCAACAGAAGCTAAATTGATTGAGGCATGAATCGACTAAGTATAGAGAACTGGCGGATGGCATTATGTGTCACATTAGTGCAAATTTAAAGGTGTGACCAAAAAGGTACTCCCATAATGAGTGCCAACTCGCCACGTGGCCAGAGTCTGAAAAGGTAAGATTTTCCATTGAAAATTTCAAGAGCCTACGGAGGCCTCCACGTGTCTTATCTGCGTAACTTCAAAAGAAAAATTTGAGGGCAGTCCCCAAACAAGTGTGAAGTCTCCACGCGTCTCGGGTCAGGCACAGTGTCTCCACCAATAGGAGGAACTAAAGGTAGAATGCAAAGAACATAGAGGAGCCCACGGAATCTGCCATATGTCATTTTGGCATGATTTCAAGAGCAAAAGGAAGGAGCCGAATCTTCAAGATGTGTGAGGCTGCCACATGGACTTGATATGGATAAACTCTTTTAAATATTGTGCACCCGCGACCCTAAACTTCAGACAGCCATATCTTTCGATTGGAAACTTGGATTTGGGTGGGAGAGGAATTTTTGGAAATATCTCGGTGCTAACTTCTCACTTTCCTCCATTAATGTTTCATCCCACTAATTTCGGGGGCTGTCAAGTCTCTCACATGCTGCCATGATGAAGAATAGGCCTATTTCTAGCCCAGTAATGGACAGTGATGTAGGCATGGGTGTTGCAACAAGACTCTTCATTGTGGTTGGTGAATTGAATGCTCTTCTAGGGGTGGTTGGAATAGATTCTGATTTTCCCTCTCCTCTCTCTCTTATTCTTCCTAAATATTGTAAAGGAGGTGCATATTTCAAGGGTTGTTCATCTTTTCTCACCTAGCCCCCTCTCTCTTTCTTCCTTAGAATAGAATGCAGATTCTAAGCCTCCTCTCATGGCTCTGTAATGGCATTTTACTGCCCCTTTCCCACTGATGATGTACCATGTAAATTTTGGAGTAATAGAATCTGTTTCGTGATGCATCTATCCATCCTTGGCTCATTTAATTGTCTCTTCTTACCTCCCATTGTTATAGGGTATATTGTGCATACTCTAATGTTTATTTCTAGTTCTGGGAGCTGCACTTAATGGGTTTTGAAGTGGTGTTCCATGTGAACTTCATCTTTGGTTTGTGGTGCATCTTGTCCACCCCTTCCTCTACTCACCTCTCTCCACTTTAGGAAGTTTGGATTTGTGATTGGCCACTTCCTTTTCTGGTGTATCACTGCTTAGTGTAGGCAATCTTTCACCCTCTCTCTCTCTCCTTGTCTCCTTGGAATGGTTAGATTAGGATTAGATAGGTTTTTTACTACACTAGAGTAGCTAGTGGAAGGTAGATTAGGAAGAAGGAACCAACCTTCTCTAGAGGCCCATCTAAATTTTTGCAAGTCCCACACCTTAAGAGATGGTCCAATGTTATGCAATCACACCAAATTCCCCACTCACAACCAAGTGATTCGGGGGTGATGTGATTCGTTACTAACAGTAGTAATGGTGAAAAAAAGTGCAAGAAAATAAAAAAAGAGCTCGACTTACCAGAAATGGTGATGTTCGAAGAGAGAAATTACAGTCATCAAGATATAAAGAATTTAGGCTGATTTGCAAGAAATAACATCTCTACAAGCTTGAAAGTATAGAACAAGGAAAACAACAACATGTAAAACTTAGATCTGGGTTATTTAGGACAATCCATTTTATCACTATGTTTTGCAAAAGAACACAGATAGAAGAAACACTTCAAATTATCAGAACATAAAGAAGTTGAACTTACCAGCTTAAGTATAAAGTGAAAGAGTGATGACCCATTCTCATCTACACACTCGAGATCAATGGCCATGCATAGAAGCACTAGAAGAATCCATGTTTTGAGAGTATCAGTGCGTGTTAAAGTCAAAGGACAACGAAAATGAAACATATATGAAGGTCAAAAGAAAATATTTCCCTTCTTCCTCATTGCAGCCATCAAGGAGTAAAACTGAATCATAAACCCACTCATAAGCCATAGCTCATTTCTTGCACTAGTAGAAGAAATTATAGAACAAACAATGAAATAGCTCAAAGAGAAAATCCATGGCCCCTTAATAGAAAGGCAATGATTAGAAGAATTGAATAAAACCTTCAGAAATTACAACGTTACACAAAACCATGATAGTTAGAGATGAATGATGAGTAAAACATGGACATATACAGAGAGCTCAAAACTATAAAAATGGTGGTCTTACAAATTTTCGAGATCAAACCAGAGTAAAAATGATAAATCATACAAGTATATGTAGATACAGAGAGCTTCAATGCATCAAATATGGTGGACTGAAACAATTTTTCCAAGGCTTTGCTAGCCTTTGGCTCAAACCTTTGCAAATGACCAAATGGTGGGTCGAGTTTTCATTTGGCCACCTTAACTCATCAAAGAATCAAGGAAGGAGATCAATGGTTCAGATCAAATCATGTAAGGATCAAACAATCAACATTCAAACCACTTCCAACTACCTCACTCACCATGGGTTAAAGATCAATGGTTTAGGATAAAAATACGAAGATCAATGGTGAAGAACAGGTCCACAATCCAACTATCCCTCTTCTAAGGTTTAGAAGATCAATTTCATATATGTATTAGGACCAAGATCAAATGGCCAAGGATCAATCTCATAATCAAAATCAATGCAAGTTACCATATTCGATTCCTTATTTACCCTCGTCATAAAATAAATGGAGGAGATCAAATTGTACAAAGATCAATGGATTAGCAAAGCACCAACTGCATTCATTATAGAGTCAAAACCATAAGCGATGGGATATAAATATTAATAGTTGTGAATCAAATAGGATAAGGATCGATGGTCGTCATCAAAAGTAGGTAACTCAACCATGGTTCAGATCTTCACTTGAGTTAAGTCTGTCACCGACATTCATGCAAAGGGTCAAGTCATCATGGAGAGGGGGCCAGCCCAATTATCTGATAAATCATTGCTTTGACCTGACTAAGGTCTACACCATATGCTATATGTTTTGACAAATCAAAATGCCAACAATAATGATCATCTAATGATTATTAAAAAAAATCTGAAAACTATAGTATATGCAATGTCTATTATCACCGAATCACAGCACCCCTGTGTTGTGTAAGTGTATGTACTTGAACTCACAGTGTGATTTGATAACATGGGTACTATCTCCAATTTGTGGGACTTGCTACTTGAGATAGACCTCCAGAGAAAGTTGGTTCTTGCTCCTAAACTACTTGCCACGATCTACTCTAATGCAAGGGAAACTAACTATTCTAATCTAAACTTCCAAGGGACCAGGGAGACATAATGCATGAAATGAAATCTTGCACTAAAGCGGTGATACCTCAGAAAAGGAGGGTATGAGAGTAGTCTCCAAATGCGTGAAATATAGAAGCAAAGTGCACACTAGAAGAGGTGATGACAGTTCTCCATAATCTAGCAAAATGCATTTACAACAATATTCCAAGCATACACAATGATAATGGATCCCTGTAAGAACATAATAATAGACACAATATTCTTGTAGAAAGATTAAAGGGGAAAGAGAATGCAAGAAAACATAGCAGGGGAAGATACATCCACAAACTGATATTTTATTGCTTCATGATATGCACAGTTCAATCTATTACAAGATAAGGGCCTGGATCACCATGCAAGGAGTCCACTACAAGGGCCTGCGGCACATTGGCTTCACAAAGCAATTTTGATAGAGCTTTGCTATCTGAAAACTCCCCCTTTACAATGAGCCCAACACTCCAATTTATAGAAAAAATGAGAAGAGAAAGAGAAGGGAAAAATGAAAATCCTGAAATCTGTCCTTCAACCACTTGTAAGGGGCATTAAATGGATTAAAATGATTATATATTACTTGCAAAAGGCTTCCCATACTGTCCCAGGTGCTGCAGCAGAGAAAGAATGATGACCATGCCTCTTAATTGCACTCCCAACCACCAAATGAAACACTGTTATGAACTCGGCCACGTTTTATGAAAAATATCCATTGATCTCTAACCAAATCTGGAGTTTATTGATTTTTTTTCATCGGGCTCAGAGCCACGATTCCAACAGTACAAATTTTGTGTGATTTCGTTGAGAAATGCAAAAGTTATGGCCTTCTGAGTGCGGGCAGCTATTTTGGGTTTGGCAGGCTTTTTCTGTCATTTGACGGGAATGAGCATTAACTGACTGGACCCGAATATGTTTCTCTTAATTAAATATATATACCCTCATTAAAAAAATAAATCTGGTTTTTGTGGCGTAGAGGATGTCGTGCTCGTTCCAGAAAGTCCAATTTTATGAAAATCGGAGCTCGGAGTCAAAAGTTATGGCCGTTTGAAGTTTCACGGGTCAAACATTGACTTTTCTTCTTTGCCTTTGGCCACTTCGGCTTTTCACGTCCCTCGTGTCCCACATGTACCTTTGTCCCGGCTGTCCTGGATGAAAATCTCTTGTTTCGGCCAATTCGGGCTCCCTTGTTCCTGTTTGCGGTGAAGACACGTGGCGAGATTCCATTCGCTCTCGGCTCTTTCAGCTTTTCGCATCCTCCGCGTAATTTTGGCCCGGATGTCCCAAAATATCTCGGATGAAAGTCTCCGAACCGCTTGAAATGGACTGACTTGCGCCAAACTAGCCGATCCGTGTCCCGCGCATACTTTTGGGCCAACTGTCCCAAAACCGTGCAAAACAAAACTTTGACGATTTTTTCCACTTTCGCCTGTTTTGGCTTTTCACGTCCCTCACGTCCTTTTTTCCTGGCTCCTCCAATTGCTGCGTGGACTGCTTGGTGGCTTTTCGGCCGGTTCGCGCCCCGACGTCCCAACTGTCCCAACTGCTGCGCGGACTAGGACTTAGCCAATTTTCTTCATTTTTTCGGCCCCAAGCTTGGTTTTTTTGCAATTTTTTCACCTTTTCTAACTCGTTGGGTTTTCTTCTTGGATGGGAGAGTTAGAAGGAAGCCGAGGGGGCCCAAAAAACATGATTTCGGGCCTTAAATCAATCTATCTGCTTGGGACTAAAGACTTTGATGCATGTTATCAAAATTACCTTCAGGGGTGAATTTCAGATAACAATGTCCAATCAAATGATTATTCCAAAAGGGCCCAAAACTATGGTGTGTAATATGATTAATCAAAAGGGTCCAAAATAATTTATTATCAACCAAGTAAAAGGTGTATGAGTGGTATATGCACCAATGGTTATGAAAAGGTAAACTTTACCTTATTATATTATGCAAGGGGTCTAATCAAAAGGGGGCCAAGCAATAATACAAAGATCAAGTCAAATGAAGGTGGAAAAGTAAGGCATGGTAAAGACATACTTTAAAATGCCATGATTACCTTAAACTTCCCAAGAATCTCATGCTCAAGGAGATAAATTAAAAGAAGTGCATGTATCTTTTGCATGTGAACAGAAAGGTGACAAATAATTACTCATACAAATAAACACAAGGACCAACCAATGACAAGTGCACATCAGTCACACTAGAAGACAAAGATGGTCATCTTATCATGTAGATAGAGTGCAAAGATGTCAACATCAGAGATTAAGAGAACCTTTTGACATGCTGATTATCTTTATTTTAAAAATAGGGTAATATTATTGTACACATGCCTATAGGTTGTCCCCACATCGGAAGGTGAATTTTTTACAAATTATTTAAGACAAAGGAATTATTTTTTCTCACACAAGAAGATTAAATTTTTCATATGCATCGAAGGGGTAAAATTTCAAAGGTGCCAAAAATTATTATTGCAAGTGGATCAAGTTACAAGTGTCACATCAAACAAAAGAACACAAAGATTACATGCACATTGGAGAATACTTGCACAACAAGAAAGTATTTAATTTTAGCAAACGTATTCATCCATTTTTTATTGAAAATAGACCAGTCAATTGCACTTGACTGGAATTTATTTTTGTAACCAAGTGTAACACCCACATTTTCAACACCAAAATATAATAGTAAAATTATTGGTATAATTTTTTTTTACTTTAATTACACCCTACACAACACTACATGGGATCCAAATAAAGAAACTCTACATCACGTAGGAAACTTACGTAAACATGAACACACTCATATAATAGGAGAACACAGGGTACAAATCAATGTCTTACTCAAACGATGTAAACCAGGATAGTGACCCATTTAGAGTAAGAAACACAAGATAGACATACTCCACGACATGTCTCTTTCATGGTTTAAATATTCATTACATTTAGGTTTAAATTGTATCACCTTATAGTTTTCAACAGAATTAAATACACAAGGTTTAAAATTCCCTATTATTCAAACTTCAATTACTTTATTTAGCAGAGCATTATTCTTTAACGGAGAATGCACGGTTGGTTCCTTTCTCCAATTCCATAGTTGTTAAATAAATTCATTTTAAACAACTATGAGTCTCCTAATATTCAATTCTTATGTTGAAGTTTTTTTTCTCAAATTTTTTTTAGTCAATTATAATTGTCTGAAGAACACATAACATGCGACCCTTTGTTCCTTTATAACTAGGTTGTATGTTTTTTTTAACATTTCACTTATAGTGGTTCCTTTAGAATTTGATCATTTCTCTTATGGAAATAAATTTATATAGCATGGTTTTGATTAGGAACGTATATACACACATGTGTCTCCTAGTGTTTGACTTAAGGATTTGATTGAAAGAGCCATGTTTACTAGGTTTAGAAAAATACTCTTGTTATAAGGACAAAAATTCATAGGAAGAAAAACTAAGGTTACTAGATCAATAGAAGACCTATCCCAAGTTCATTTCATATCATTGTTTGATGCTGACAATACACTCTTTTCAATTTCAATTTATTACAACCAACTATGTAGGTTAACTAATTAAATTGTATCTTTCTTGATTCAAGATCTGTTGCTCCAATTAGAAATTCATATTTTCACAATCGTATTGCGCATGGAGGAGATCATTACACCTATGTTCCCCTCATAGATATTTTTCCTTGAATCTAAATGATGGATTTCACATCTCAAACTATTTCTTTATTTTATCATCTTAAGGGTTCACCCTTAGTAACAACGAGTTAATTACATGTGTCAACCATAGATTCTACTTCCCGGGTGATCCTAGATTTAATATATTCCTATCTACATCAGGGGTTATACTAACTTTTACAAGTGCAACTAGAATGTAATTTCCTTAACTCACAAGACCTTGGCTACTGCTAAAGTTATCCCATTCTTAAGGCTACATTTCATTATTTCATTAGCATCACTGTTTAACCACTTTCATGCATACAAAGCATGTGATCATGCATCATATTTGTTTTTACAATTTATTAGGTTGTTGTATTATTCATGGAGCCCTAATTTATCGCATTCATTTTATGATCACATTTGACATTTTAGTTTTTTTTGACATCGCTCAATGGTGTACCATTTTTGTAGCAGACATTCCGTAGTTTAATCTTTTTTTACACTTTTTACTAACTACATTTATGTGTTTTATTTGGTTCTGTGTTAACATTATTTTGGAACAAATGAAATTCCTAAAACACTTACATAACACTGAGGAAATTAAGACTAAAAGGAGTACAACCTCACACAATAAAAATCATTTCATTGCTCTTAGACATGCGAGTATTAATTGTATATTGCAAGTGGGATATCCTAAAAAATCATATGCATTACAAAGCCTCCTAAGGACCTATTTAAATTGTTGGGTAAGTACGAAAGTAATTTGAAATGTAGTCTCCACTCATATATTTTAAATCTCACAAGATAACAATCGCAGATACAACCAAAAATTATCTTGCAAGGCTTTGACCACCCACTAGGGTATCAAGGGAAATTATACACAAGAGGGTTAAATTGATTCAAGATATGGTCATACCTATAACACCTAGACATGATCAACTCACTCGTCCCAATATGATAGGTTTCACAACATATAAGCACCACATCATAAAAAATCAAGGAAGTGGTCCTTAATAAGACATTTTAGGTACAAATCATGAATATGATTAATGAGATCAAATTATTTTATTAACATGATCAATGTTTTATACCGTGGAAAAAGACTCAAATGGGAGGAGGAAGTATAATAGGAATTATATCTCATTCTTTTATTTTCGTTAGTTTTGATGAGAGCAGATTATACCTAGCATTGTGGTTGTTAAGGAAATAAACCAATAATAATATAGTAAAAGGATATTTTGATATCTCTATAACATACATAAAACATTGAGTATAATTTCACATCCAATTCGACATTGTAAAATATAGTCACATTGGCATTATCTTTTCAAAATATACAAAGAACAATTCTTCAGAAAATAATACATATCATTATTCTATAGTAATACATGTATTTCAAGGGGAATATAACATTTCAATAACAACTCATTAATTATAACATATCAAATCCATAAAATTCCTCTTATTCGGAATACCTAGAACCAACGTTACGTCAATCCTAGGACTGAGTATGTAAATCCCCTACACTCAAGCATAAATCCACACATTCATCATTTTTAACATTTTAAATTAAATAGAAGAGAGAGAGAGAGAGAGAGATAAGACAAAGTTCTTTTACTCATGCATTCACGCTTTCAAATTAAGTTGCACTTTATATTTTGTTACTAGAGAGAGAGAAAGGATGAGAGAGAAATTTAAGAGACATTTTAATTTCCATTCTCAATGTCATAATAATTTACATTTCATGTCCATTATCACTTCATTTCAAACCAATTCAAATTTCCCAACTTATTTATGTTTTCAAATAAATCAAGTATCATAGTCGTTTCTAGAGAGAGAAGAGGGTGGAGAGAGAAATCCACCATACATTTCAAAATTCATTTATACAACATAAAATATCGAATAAACTTATAAATCGCATTGCAACAGTATTATGAGGTCACATGCGTGGCCAGAAGTCCAACGAGACTCAAAAAGGAGATTTTGGCTAAGGTTGAGAAAACTGTCCAAAACAACAAAAGTGCTTACAACAAGATCTTGAACACACTTGTTTAAGTTCCATCACAAATTTTGATGATTCCTACTTATTCTTCCATATATAGATAATCTTGCATGCCTGACAGAAGTTGATTACCATGAGTAGAGCTCAAGATACAAGGGCAATTCTAGGGCCAATTATCATAATTGTGTCATCAGCTTTTGTCACACAATGACTAGTGGGCCCCAAATACCACTTGAAAAAATAGTTTCTGAAGGAATTTTCATTAAACTGAAGGTGGTTTACAATCCTCTTATTGAATTCCAAGAGGTAGGATGTACTATTTTTCAATTTCACTCAAACTAAGTAACAACCGTAAGATGAAATCGATCATGTTTTATTAAAACGAACACGTCACAAAAGTGATTGTTAACGTAAGTGGTTTTGAAATTTGACTTTTAAGGATGCAAAATAAATTCAGACAACTTAGCTAAGTAAGCCCATGGTTTCTCACATTACCAAGGGTCATGCTACGAGTTTCAGGTTAGCGGTATACCTGGGTGTGGCGCTCCATGCGCGTGACTTTTAAGATGATATTTTTATTTGTTTTTTTTTTTTTTATGTTTTGGGAGTTCACGTCAAGGAAAGATTTTTTATTTTTTGTAATTATTCTCCCTGTCATTCAAAGTTTAATTTTTAAAAAGTTGGAAATGATGAAGCAAAATTTAATGCAAGCTAAAAGGGGAAAATCATACCTATTTTGCTGGAGGAAAACAACATGTGAATTTTCATCCTCTCTTTAGGTCAGTGACTTGAATTTTCTTGCGAGTTCCCAATGCATGTTTCCATAAATCCTTTTGTGCATATCCAGCCATCATGGCATTCTATGAAACCATTTTTTTGCCGCATTACACAAACACTTCACGCACTTGATCTAAAATTCCCATTTTTTTGTAGTTGGGGAAACTGACAAAAATAAGTTTTCCAAAGTGCTTTCATGGTTTTATGTGCCCTATAGAAAGGCTATTCAACCATCCATTTATTATGGATCCTTCAATCCATACATTCCTTGAGACCATGCTAGCCAACTGTGCCACCAAACATCAAATCCCTCAACATAGTGTTATTAAATGGAAAAACAAAGGGGGTGTTTCATGTGGAGGAGAGAAAGAGGATGATCTTGCAAAAACATACATGGAACATTAGGAAATTGCACTTCCCATAACCACAACTTGGAGATAAATATCAGGGGAAAAGGTTTGGACTGAGAAAGTACAAACAAAGGGTTTCACGTAGAGGGAGAGTGAAAGAGTTGGCATAGAAAATGTGTGGGATAGTAGAAAAAGGGAAGTTTCTCTTCCTTAATAAATGCAACTACTCTAAATAAAAGATAAAGAGAAGGAAATACGAAGTGGTGGTAGAAACTACCTTGATAATGGAGATGCACAAGTTACAATGCACATAAAACAAGTAGACAAAGGCAGAAGAAGTAAAATCAATACAGGTAAAAACTATTCCCAGATGAAGTGCCTCCTAATCCTCAATGTTTATCTTCTTCTTTAGCATATAATAAAAACACAGTAGAAGGAAACAGTTTCCTTTTCACTCAGAGATAAAACAACCCGCTTCCTTCATACAACAGATATAGACACAAATTGATCAATTATATGTAAAAAGAAAGAGGAGGTATTTGGGTTACATATTTGTCTTGTGTGCAGAACTGGTCAAATCCACAAAAAACTTATTTTAGTACGGACATTCATGAGACTTATTTTTATCAAAGTCCCATATAGCGTTCTATTTAATTAAATTATGAGAGTGCAAAACCATGGTTTATTGTTGATTGCAAAGGATAGATATCACCATTTTTTGGTTTTATTCAATACAACCATTTAATAACTGCAAAAAAAATTATGTTGACCTGGGTTTCACATAGTTAAGGCCTTGGGATCAAAAAATAAATTTCTTGTATTATTCTATAAGTAAAAGATAGGTAACAAAGGATGTTAATGATGTGTCACTTTCCATCTGATTCCTCGAGCTCAACCCCTAACTTTCTCCCTGCTAACACTTGACTGTAAAATCTCATTTCACTAAATTATTTTATTATTTATACTATCATGGACATCCAATTAGGAATGGGGCACTACACCAAGGTTGTTAATGCCTCATTGTAATCATCATGTCTATTTTTATTCCTTTATTTATTTAGAATAAAGAGGTAAAACTAGCATGCATGGGCAAATACAAATTTTAGCATATTTTTAGGATGGGTTGGGTGAATAATTTTGATATATATTGTGTTCATTTGCAAAGCACAAGGGGGAATTTTTGGACATAGGAGTGTTGAAACAATTTTCTACCACTATTATCCTTGAATGAGAATTGATTTTTTCCTTTCCAATTATTTGTAGTGGTGTGTATATCTTAATTAATTCTTGTGAATGTAAATTCCCTGATTAATCATCTTACCTTACTGTAAATATGGTAATTTATGCATAGTATTAGAGTGCATGTTTATCTTATTGTGTTGTTGTGATTTATCCCTCAATACATAAAGTGTTTTGCCTTAATATTTTACAGAAAATCATTGGTTCGTGCATCTAAAATTTATTCTTGATTTTATTGTGCATATACTAAGTCAAATCCTTCAACAAGTTTGGTGTATAACCCTTTTCAATGTTAGTTACAGTCATCTTTTTACCCTAAAAACCCCAAAAAAGTAGTTTAGGATACATCAAAAAGGAAACGACCTTGATACCGGAGACTCGCCTCACCAATAGGTATACCCACAAACCTGAGGTGTTTCCATTATATCTACGAAAGTGGGAGATTCAAAGAAATCTTAGAAACCCTGTTGTCATCTCTCAACCAGGGTGCACTTTCAAGAGATAATAGTGACCAAGTTGTTCAATTGAAGACAAAAAAGCTACCCTAAGGACTGGTCACATTAGAATATATTTTCAGTTCTGATGATCAATTAAAAAAGGATAAAGGAAAGATTTCGATTCACATAGATAAGTATGAAGAGATCCTAATTGACGATGAAAAGAATTTATTTATCATAAAGGTATGTTCCTTAACTAAAAAATAGTCCTTTATTAATTTATGTATATAATTCAAATATGTTTTTGCTTGGAAATATCAAGATTTGATAGGATTTCACCCTAATTTAGCTCAACACACCATAGAGTTGTAGTAAAATTCCAAGCTAGTTAGGAAAAAAAAAAGTCCTGTAAATCCTAAGATTGAACCTGTTGGTACCCAAATTTAATCTCCTTCAAAGACCAAGAGCATCATGGATTTTTATAGGACACTCAAAGGTAGATAGATAATCATGTATGTCATTTTGTAGCTGGGGAAGCAATCTATCTGACTTATTAGCACTCAGGTTTCAAAAGGAGTGGGTAGCACCTTAAAAGGATGTGATCTGATCCTAATTATTTTAGGTTTTTCCTTTCAACCAAGGTAATATAACCTATTTAGTAACCTTTGTTATTGAAGAAAAATGATAAATCCTTCTTTTGCATGAATTTTATAGAGAAGACCTTGGGAAAATATGATCAACACACCAAATCTGTCTCTCACGAGTTGTCACTTCCAGATCATGGAGATATTTTCACAACAAGGCAAAGGTTACTAAAGACACTTGGAATCCTCGTTGTTTCTACATGCTTTGGTAATGGAAATCATGAATTTGTGCACACACACAACAAAAAAGGGTAGTACATGTAGGATTTGTTGTTTTTAAATGAAATTTTGGTGGGAGGTGGGGATGGATGACCTTTATTCACTAGATCTTTGAGGAATCTTACAAAATGGAAGGTTAAACTAGCATAGTGCTGAAAAATAGCTAAAATGTTTCTTTAACTAGAATATGTGCTTCAATGGAAACCCAGATTAGCACTTTTTCACAAAATATTTGAGATTATATCACGAAGGCTCGAGTTAGGAAACCCAACAAAGTATCAAGATCTAAGCCAAATCATGCCTAGTATAGTTAATGTTCATGTGAAGGAGCTTTTGATAATACAACATCTGGAGGTAATTACTCCGATAAAAGGCTTTACTGGTGAAGTCTCACTGGTACCAGAACATCCAAGCTCCACAAATTTTGCAAGTCACATAAAAAACACAAATCAAATTTTCAGAATAACATACCTCAAGAACTTCAACATACATGAAAATTGTTCGTTTCACTCTCACACCTATCTCAAAGTCTATGAGAAACCAATAAACATACAAATGCTCAAAATCTCACATCTAATAACACCTAATAGAACCTTCCAACATCCTCAAAACACTCCATATACAACTCTTGTAAAATCACACAAGTGAACTTATTAGACCAATTCAAGGATTTCAGCAAAAATCCGTATGGTAATTTCAGTGTGTAAAGCCCACTTGCATCAATCAAGTATTGGCTTATCCATTTTTACCTTCCAAATCCCAGCTAAGGTGCGACTGGCAAGCAACGCTAAAACCACAATCCAAATGGTTGATCATAGAACAAGATTCACTATAAGGTTTGTGAATCTACAAGATCTCATTTCGAATTCCAAATTCCAAATCTAGCCCATGCTACCCCAAGAGTTTATTTCATTTCTCCATTCCCTAGTCTTCCACCTCATCTCAATTCTTCAGTCCTTTTCCCTTCCAAATCCAAATCCCCTCCACAAGAGAAAAAATAAATACCTTCCACTCCAAGGAAACAAGAAGTTTCATCTCTTCCACCACAACAAACAAATGAAAAAATGATTGAGTCATAATCCACCCCTCCTCTTGCATTCCCAATTCCATGTGGGGAAGAAGAAATTGCAAAAATCATTCATGAAGGAAAACAACAAGAAGAGCCAAACAAAGAATAAAAAATCAGAAGTTTGGTAAGCTTGGCTCTTAAATCTAGGATTACAAAAATCTCCTTGATGGTGAAACCAATAGAGGAGGTCAATGTTGAAGAACAAGTGGCGGTTAGGAATGATTTTCTTGTAGCAGAAGAAGAGAAAAAATAAGAGGCAATTCAGGAATAAATTTTCTCATAATGTAGTGTCCATGTTGGCACTCTACTTGAAGTAGATGCTGATCCAATTCAAGTTGCACAATCAGCCATGAAAGAGGAAAGCTCTAAAAGAGATCTTGCAGCCCCAACTTATCCTATAGAGTAGAAGATTGAAGAATTTGACTTGAAAAACTTCATGCTAGAGGAAGAGTTCAATCAAGAGAAATATTATGTTCAAGCAGCAGAGGAAGGAGAAGCTGCTCCAAATCCAAAAGAAGAGGAGCACATTACAACTATGGGGGAGAAAAGTGTAGATCCAAAAGCTTTGAGCACAAATCAGGCTATAGAAGAACCTTCAGTTCTTCTTTCTACTTCATCTCTCTCGACTTCTAGTGCTGAAGAAGAGTTTGATCTCTCAAAATCAATGTTGGAGGACGAAAGAAACCATGATGATCAAGTTGCAAATCAAAAGAACACCAAGGGGGAGGTTGAGCATTTGTAGCAGGACAACAATGAGGTAGTTTATCTATCAGATTTGGAAGACTATTTTGATGAAGAAGAACCGGTTGAAATCATGTCATTTTCTCCTTCATCACCCACATTCCAAACACAAGAACCTCCTGCCATGAAGGAGAGCATTCATTTGCAGTAGCCTGCATTTTATAATAGACTTTTGGAGCCAAGATTGGAAGATAATAATCTTCCATGTTCTTCATTGGAGGAAGAAGAAAAACAGCAAAAGAACTTCATCACTTCTCCCATATCATCCATCCAAGAAGGTCTACAAGAGGACTCCATTTTTGGAGTTGAAAATCAGAGAAATGGGCATATCAAATGGATTAGACCTTTCCCAATAAGGTATTTGGATTCATTGGAGCAAAAGGAGAAGTCACAACCATTCATGCTTTCTTCTAACCATGAGGATGAGTATCTAACCACCAAGGATCAGCTGTAATACCTCTACAATCCAAATGCAAAGCAACTAAAAAAGGTATATAACTTGTTCTCAGTTCACACCTTGCTGATATGGGTAGAAGACCAGCTTCTTGTTGATTTTCCACTCATCCTAACAGTTGTGATCAACTCCAAATCAATTGCATGGTTTCCCATTTTGAAGAAAGGAAGCTATTTTACACAACCAGTTGTAGGGTTTGTTTAGCCCACCTTTGCTTCTAGTTAGAGTAGAGTACGTAGGTTTGCTTTCAGTAGAAGAAGTTCTTGTGCACACTCTACATGTTCCATTTGAAACATGTATGATTTTCAATTTTGTACATAGTTGTTTGGTGTTGTTTTGGTTGCTCTTACATAGTCCATTTCACTGGGTTTTGGTGAGGATCAGTTTCAGTTCAGTGGGTTTCCAAGTGGCTCAAAGGTCATATTTTCATAGTTCATATCATAATTGGTTATCATTCTTGACTCCATGCCCAATGGATGCTTCAAAGGCCACTGATCATTCATCTAGTAGGCAGATGACCCCTGAGAGTCGCCAAATTGTTATCCAAAATGAGCCCCCTGCTTATTTTGCCTAACTTGCCTTCATTCTTTCCCTCCTTGTGCTTCAACTTCAATTTTTACACATTTCCATCACTTAAAGGATTCTTGAAATGGCTTCATCAGATAGGATTTTTCTTCCCCTTTCCAGAAAGGTAAAATTTTCCTCCTAACTCCAAATATTTTGAAAGTTATGGCTTGGCGGAGTTTTTTGGGGAAATTTTCACTTGACAAGCCTACATCCAATGAGAAGATGCCATGTGGTGGTAGAGGTTGGGACGGTGGAGAGAAGTTAAAAAAATTTCCAAAGTGGGTAAAGGGCACAAAGGAAAAAAATGGCCCGCAGGCCCGTGGAGGAGGATGGAGAAAAGTTTAGAAGGCCTGTAGACCAACTGAAGGACGCCTTGTGTCCTGACAGTGGTGAGATTCGGAGGCACAGAGGAAATTTTGGTTTTTTTCCAAAGAGACAGAGGCACAAATGGAGAAAAATAAGTGCACCCCTGCCAAGCAACCAGAAGCTGACATGTGTCACCAGAGCGGTGGAGCGCAGGGAAAATTTGGGAGTTTTTCCCGATAAAAAAATCAAAGGGGAAAAGTGAGGTTTGAGCCCGCGTTTCCATCAGCAAATGGGAAAGTGCCACATGTCAGAGAAGTGGTGGGGTGCGGGGAATTTTTGGGACATTTTCCCAAATTCAAAAAATGGAAAATTTTCAAGTTTTGGCCCACCAACCTGATTTTTTCCCTAAATCTTCAGAGGGGCATAACTTTCGATCCTAAGCTCAGAGCTCGGATTGGCATAATTCAGTGATTTTCGGTCACTGAATTGCTAAGTATAGAAGGGCTAGCAGACAGAGCCACATGTCATCCCGGTGTAACTCCAAAGGTTAAAACTCAAGGGGTAGACTCAAATGTGTGTTGAGCCTCCACGTGTCCAGGGTCAGACTTATGGTCCCACCAAGAAAAAAAAGGGACTTAGCCAAATACAAAGTAAAGAACAAGCCAGTGGAAGGGGCCATGTGTCTCTTCGGTGCACTTTCAAGAGGTAGATCCAAAGGCAATTCCTAAATGAGCACCAACCCGCCACGTGTCCTAGATTTCGAAAAGGTAATGTCGGCCATTGAAAATTCCAAAATCAAGCAGAGGCCTCCACATGTCTCGACCGCTCAACTTCAAAGGAAAAATCTAGGGGCACCTTTCAAATGAGTGTGAGGCCCCCACGTGTCTCAGGTCAGACACAGTGTCTCCACCGACAGGAAGGAATCAGGAAAAAATATAAAGGAACACAAAGGAGCCCGGAAGCTGCCACATGTCAATCTGGTGTAATTTCAGAAGTGAAAGGTAGGGGTTGAATCTTCAAGGTGCGCGAGGCTGCCATGTGGGCCTGGTATGGAAAGACTCTTTTAAATATTGCGTGCCCATGACCCTGATCTTCAAACAGCCATATATTTTGACTGGAAGCTCAAATTTGGGCAGGAGAAGACTTTTTGGAAAGATCTCAACCTCATCTATGCCATGGGAGCTTGAAACTTTAATTTTGATGAGGTTAGATGGGTGAAAATGGGAAAATGTATTTCATGCCATTAATGCAGAATCCAATTTCTTCAACTACCAGATCGGATTTGATTTGATATGTCATTCTTCCTTCTTCAACATGCCAGACAGATATAAGTAGGAAGACTCGACAGATTGTGGGAAGATCCGTAGTAGGAATTGATGGTTTGTGGTTAAGCTTTAAGATCAGGATCAAGTTTCTTTTCTTTCCCTCCAATTTTCATCATCTATATATTTTAACACTTCTCATTTGAGAAGGGGGATACATTGTAGGATGTGGGGAAACTCTGTCAAGTTGTTTCCTGACTCCATTTGAGTTGTAAGCCTTCTCCTACACTTGGCGAGCATATTTGTGCCTCTGAGCACCCATGTAATAGTCTATGCACCTTATAGAGCAATAAAATCTTGTTTTATGGAGTTTTTCAAACCTTAGCATTGTTCTGTTGTTTCTATGTGCCTCTCTATCTCATGTTTTCTTGTTGTGCATGTATTTCTTGTTTGCGGGTGTAAGATGTCGTGTTTCATGGAGTTTCAATGGCAGATTTAGATCTGGGTTTGTGTCACTTCTATCTAACCTCCCTCAATCCCCTTTTCCCTGTTTCATTCTCCCTCAGCAGAGTATCTCGTCACTTCCTTTTCTAGTGTATCACCACTTACTGTAGGCTCTTTTTCCCTTTCTCTCTCTCCATGTCTCCTTGGAATGGTTAGATTAGGAATAGTTATATTCTTCCTATGTTAGAGTAGCTTGTGGCAGGTAGATTAGGAAGTAGGAACCAGCCTTCTCTGGAGGTCCATCTCAAGTTTTGCAAGTCCCACAGCTTGAGAGATGGTCCAATGTTGTGCAATCACACCGAATGCCCCACTCACACCCAGGCCATTAGGGGTGTTGTGATTCTGCACTAATAGTTTTGGCATGCCTGATGGGACACTGAGGTTAGATCTCTCATCTTTCTAAGGTGTCTCATTACAACAACAAATCATAAGCCACTGTGTGACCACACTAATAGTTTAGGCATGCCCAGTGGGACAAGTCTGAAGCACCTTTCCACTTCATCTTAGCAGGTTGATGTGTTCCTATTGAGATTCATCCTTTTGAGGCACATGTAAAGCACATCTGGCGACTCCATCTGGTTAACAACCCCACCTCTAAAGTTGCATGCCTTTTCCATCCATTTCCACCCATCTTCAGTCATCTTTCTTTCCACATCTTTCATTTTCTTCCATTTCATGAAGTTGTGCAATCATGACTTCATTCCCCTCATGGAATTCACACTTATAGCAGTGGAATCCACCTCCAATATATATCATGACTCCTCCAGATCAGCATTATGACCACATCTAAGACCATTATGCCTACCCATGCGAGTAGGGTCAAACCCAGTTTGGCTATGGAGCTTATCAAGAATAAGGGGATGCATATGATGATAACAACTACACATAAAGTGTTGATCTGCTGGAGAAGATTCAAGGGATAGAAGCTAGCATGGTGCATTCCAGAGGTACAACACAAATGAAGGCATTCATAATTGGTTTCAGGGCACCTTATCCATGGGGAGGCCCTTTTCCAATACATTACAACCCTCATGAGAAGCTTGACTTCATGGTTAAAGTGTTGCCTCAACTTACATAGTGGACTGAGGATATTGAGGCATATGAGAAAAGTGTGATATAGCCTTGTCAATGGGTAAGTTAATCACTAGCTCCTTGTCCTTCATTTTTTCTTTCTCAGCTTTATCATTTCAGCAGTGTCAAGAGTCAAGCCCCTCAGTTGTTGCCCCAAGTTTTGATTTCTCTTCTCCATCCCCTAATCTTCCATCTCACCTCAGTGCCTCTGCCCTTTTCCCTCCCAAGCATTCATTCCCTCCAAATAAACAAGAAGTTCCACTTCCCTCACCACCACAAATACTAGCAAAACTAGTCAAATTCCAACCTACCACTCCTCTCACTTTCCCAAGTCCATGTTGGGAAGATACTCAAGAATCCAGTCAAGGAAAAGAGCAAAAAGAGGAACCCAACAAAGAATAAATGATAGAATATTTGAAGCATTGGGCTTCTATGTTTTGGTTTACAAAGATCCCCTTGATGGTTAAGCCAACAAAGGAGGTCAAGGTTGAAGAGCCAGTGGTGGCTAAGGCTAAGTTTGAAGAAGAACAAGAAGGAGAAGATCAGCAATTTGTTTGCTCTGAATGTAGTGTCCATAATTGTAATTTTTCTGAAGAGAATACTAATCTAAAATAAGCTACACAATCAGTCAAGATGGAAGAATAACAACCGGCTCTAAGTCCATTTAAAGAGGAGCATATGCAGGTGACCAAGAAAAATTCAAGTGCACTGAATCATGATCCAGTTGCACAGGAAATTATATACCCCTCTCCCATTCAACCTCTCCAAAAGTCTAATTTTTTTGAAGATCATGAACTCACTAGCTTTATGTTTGAAGATGAAGCTTCATATGGTGAAAATAAAAAATATTTTAAGATGACCATGCAAGAGGGAGAGACCTTGCTAAAGTAGGATAGTAAAGATTTTGATTTCCTATCAGACTCAAAAGAATTTTTTGATAAGAAGGATCCAGTTAAAATTTCAATCTTTTCTCGCCCATCATTCATTCTTCAACCACAAGAACCTGCTGCTATGCAAGAGAACATGCAAGCACAAATGTTATCCAAAATTCACCCCTCAAGGTAATTTTGATAACATGCATCAAATTATTCAGTCCCGAGCAAGTAGATTGATTCAAGGCCCGAAATCATGTTTTTAGGGCCCCCTCGGCTTCTCTCTAACTCTCCCATCTAATAAGAAATCCCAACAAGTTGAGAAAATGGAAAAAATACAAAAAATAAGGTTGCAGGACTGTTTTGAAGCATTTCAGGTCTGAAGGGTTCGGGTCATACAGAGGTTCGTCGTACCAAGCTTGGGGCTGAAAAAAAAATAAAGAAAATTAGCTAAGTCGGACATTTTTGTCCCAGGTGGTCCGCGAGACAATTAGGACGTCGGGACGTGAGGGACGCAAAAATATAAATCAGCCGAAAGTAGGGAAAATCGTCAAGTTTTTTTCTTTTTCCGCACGGTTTGGTACATCCGGGACAAAAGTACACGCGGGACGCGAACCGGACGATTCACTGAAAGATGGTCCATTTCAGGCAGTTCGGAGATATTTGTCCCTGGCAGTCCACGGGACAGTTGGGATGAAAGTACGTGAGGGACGCGTGGGATGCGAAAAGGTGAAAAATCTGCAAATAGGAACAAGGAATCCTGAATCGACCGATGCGGGAGAATTCAGCCGAGACAAAGGGACGCGCGGGACACGAAAAGCCGAAATGGCCGAAGGCAAGGAAGAAAAGTCAATGTTTGACCCGTGAAACTTCAAACGGCCATAACTTTTGATTCCGAGCTCTGATTTTAATTAAAAGAAACATATTCAGCTCTAGTCAGTTAATGCTCATTCTCGTCAAATGATAGAAAACGTCTGCCAGACCCCAAATAGCTGCCCGCACTCAGAAGGCCATAACTTTTGCATTTCTCAACGAAATCACACAAAATTGGTACCGTTGGAATCATAGCTCTAAGCCCTACACACAAAAATAAAGAAATTCTTGATTTGATGAGATATTTATTGGTATTTGTAAGAAAACGTGGCCTGGTTCATAACAGTGTTTTATTTTGGTGGTTGGGAGTGCAATTAAGAGGCATGGTCATCATTCTTTCTCTGCTGCAACACCTGGGACAGTATGGGGAGCCTTTTGCAAGTAATATATAATCATTTTACTCCATTTAATTCCTCTTACAAGTGGTTGAAGGACAGATTTCAGGATTTCCATTTTGCCTTCTCTTTCTCTTCTCTTTTTTTCTATAAATTGGAGTGTTGGGCTCATTGTAAAGGGAGGTAGTTTTGTAGCAAAGCTCTGTCAAAATTGCTTTGTGAAGCCAATGTGTTGTAGGCCCTTGTTGTGGACTCTTTGCATGGTGATCCAGGCCCTTATCTTGTAATAGATTGAACTGTGCATATTATGAAGCAATAAAATATAAGTTTGTGGATGTATCTTCCCCTACTGTGTTTTCTTGCATTCTTCTTGCCCCTTCAACCTCTTCTTTACAATAATATTGTGTCTATTATTATGTTCATGCAGGGATCCATTATCATTGTGTATGTTTGAAATATTGTTTTGAATGCATTTTGCTAGATTATGGAGAACTATCATCACCTCTTCTAGTGTGCACTTTGCTTATGTATTTCATGCATTTGGAGACTACTCTCACACCCTCCTTTTCTGGTGTATCACCGCTTTAGTGTAGGATTTTATTTTATGCATTCCCTCTCCCTGGTCCCTTAGAAATTTAGATTAGAATAATTAGTTTCCCCTGCATTAGAGTAGATTGTGGCAGGTAGTTTAAGAGCAAGAACCAACTTTCTCTGGAGGTCTATCTCAAGTAGCAAGTCCCACAACTTGGAGATAGTACCCATGTTATCCAATCTCACCGTGCCTTTCAAGTATATAGTAGCTTGTATAAACCATAGAAGGGTCCGATAACCGATTTGGTGAACTATATCAGTTCTGGCACGCCCGATGGGACCTTAGAGGTCTATTATCTTCACTATTGAAAAGTTTGGATGTGTAACTTGTTGTAAGAATCCAGCCTTTTGAAGGAGCTCATTGAAATCTGCACATCTGGCAACTCCAAAAGAGGCATAGAATCCACTGGTTTCAGTAGTCCATAGTTTCCCTGGAAAATTTATGAGAAGAATACAGAACCAGGTCAAGATACTAGGGAGGAAGGATTGTTTGTTTATCTTGCACCTATCTCCAGGTAGAGCAAGAAGGGGAAGAAGAGCTCACGAAGATCTCCATCTCCACCTAACCAGAACCTTGTCTACACCTCCACCTAGTAGACCTTTTCATCCAATCAACCAAGGGTTCTCAAGCCAATCAAAATGGCGCATCTACCACCGAATCCCTTTGTCAACTTCACTGGCAGCAGTCCACTTGCCCTCAATGCACAGAAGTCCAGTTCCAATTACAGCATTGGAGAACATTCCATTTTTCACTGGAGAAAATCATACCACTCCTGGTCATCATGTCAAAGACATTGCTAACGTCTGTGCAATCCATGAGATAAATGAAATGGATGTGGCTTTCAAATTGCTGGCATCCTCATTCAAAGGGAAGGCATTGCAATGGTTTAGGAGCCTTGGAGCCGGTTCTATCACAAAATTGGAATCAGTTATGCATAGTTCTCCATGAGCAGTTTGGGGAAAAGGGAGACAATTTTTTTCTACTAGAACAATTGACAACTATCAAGAGAGCTCCCAACGAGCAGATTGACTGACTTCAACTTCAGATTTCAAAGGTCTTAGGATAGGATTCCGGTGGCCGTCAGGCCAACAGCTGAAGGTGTTTTTCTATACTATCTTAAGGGTTTGAATTCTGATATTTCTATGTTAATTCAATCTATGGGAGGCACAACCTTACCTACTACTTATAGCATTGCCATTAGGGCTGAAAACTGTCTTATTCAAGTTGGTAAACTGGCTCCTAGCCCTCCCATGCCCTTGTATCCAAACTTAGAAAATCCAAGCACTAGTCAAGCACCCACTTTGGCTCCTATTCCCACTCCTAGAAATCAAAGTTCAAATGAAACTTCTACTTCATTCTCTAGTGCTTCAAATGAACTCCAAGAGGTCATGAAACAATTGCAGAAATTTGGGAAATGAGCTGGTTACTATCAAAAGGCAACAAGCCTCAAAGTGCTAGACCATATCAGCCTCAAGAACGTAGTACCAAACTAGGCCCCCATACCAACAAAATAGGTCACCCAACTCAGGCTACAAATCAAAATCAAAGCCAAGTAAGGCCTCCCGCTAATAGACAATTTCAGCCCTATAACCCTAATGTCGTATCTGCTTCTAAAGCATTAGTGTTAGTCCAAAACAACCATAGCTCAAGAGTATGATTGGTGTTTCCTGTGCAGTCAGCCACATAACCAATCAATGTGCTTTAACGGTGCATTAAATCAGGCTCTTGATGGTGCAAACCACTTGCGTAGAGGGTCGCAAGAGTCCAGCCACGAAGAGGATCAGTAGCAAGAAGACACCTCAGCAAGGACACATCTCCGAACGAAACTACTCTTGTCGAATTGGCAGGCTGAAGGATTTCTATGGTATGAATTAAATACCCTCTCAAAGTGTTGCAGCCAACACAAGGTCAAAGAAGGAGAAATATTGGGTGAACGACAGCCATTGGCTCTAAGTAATCTACAACGTTCTACCACTCTAGAATCTTTTGGCAAGACAAAATGTAGTTCCAAACATGCAAGGAGCAGCCCAAACTAGCTCCTAAACCAACTCACATGCCAGCTGCTGCTGCCCATGTGCAAGGAATGAATGCTACAAGACCAAAGGACAGCAGAGGGATGCTTCATCCTCATTCAACATCATTGATCATTTGAAGAATACAAATGTAAACATATCAATGTGGGAATCACTATCCATCCCAAGCCAAAGAGATCTTGCTACAAGTTGCCATGAAGGACTAGACAACTTCAAATCAACATGTCCAAATGCAAGAGAAGGTACTCACAAAGGTTGCCCAACCTGAAGGGAATCATGGAGGATAGCAAGGTAAAATGTTGAAGCCCCCTCCATTTTATGTTTCATTGATCATAGGAGAACAAGTTGGTACATAATTGCATGATTGACTCTGGGAGCAAGTACCTCAGTCATGCCAAAACAAATAGCTGATCAGTTAGGGCTTCAATATGAAGTCATCTCCAAGGGTGTAGTGCAATTGGACGGGACAGCAATGAGCAACGGTGGGAGTGATTAAAGGTTTGAATCTTACCTTGCATGCATGCCCCAATGTTACCATTTTACAAGATGTGTCAGTGATAGATTTTCCACCACTCTTTGCCCTATGCTTATCAAGGGATTTCACAGCTAGAATTAGAGGTTACTTATCTGCTGACTGGTCACACATGTTGTTTAGAACAAGATATGGTACTAAGGTCACAATAATATCTGAACCAATTGTAAACTTTCATATTGAGCCTCATACTCCAAGCCAAATCAATGCCAACTGTTCAACATTTGATCAAGAAGATTATCAAAGCACAGATGAAGCTGACACCAAAGTTGGAAGCATCCCAGATTTGACTCTAGATGAATGGGCAAGCAAGGTACATGCTTTTGATCCCTACCAAGAAGAAGAAGAATCTGAGCTAGGAGTCTATTGCATACATGAAGGAAACCAACCTATTCCTAGCATCACCAAACCAGACCATAAGGATGAAAACGAGGTATGGAAATTATTTTTCGATGGATCAAGGAGTAGGAAAGGCGCAGGAGGAGGAGCTATGCTTGTTTCACCTCAAGGCATCAAATATTATTCATCTTTCCATTTCCAGTTTTCCTATTCAAACAACACAGCTGAATATGAGGCCTTGATTCATGGACTTCATTGGGCTAGGAAAAAGGGCATAAAGAACTTGCAGGTGTTCGGGGTTAGCGAGCTGATCGTCAATCAAGTTAGGGGACAACATGCTACAAAGAATGACTTGCTGAAGAACTACAAGAACAGGGTATGGGACCTCATTGATGATTTCAAAGCTTTCAACATCGTGTCCATACCTAGGAAGAAAAATGAAGCAGCGGATAGGCTCGCAGCAGTTGGAGCAACATTTGATGTGGTTGACAACATCAAAAGGGAAAAAACACAACCACATATCCATGTGATTGTGAGGCCAGCAGTTCCAGATAATAACACAAGCTGGCAGGTGTTTGAGAATGATCAACAGATCGTCAATTTCTTACAAGAAGAGGCTGAATTCTCAGCTAGGAATCAAGATAGACTAGAGCAATAGTACGGGGATCAAGTAGTGCAGCTGCGGACAAACAAGCTTCCTAAGGGTTTAGTAACATTAGAGTCTATCTTCAACCCTAATGACCAGTTCCGTAAGGAAAAGGCTAACATACAGGTCAAGAGAGAAGATTCAGATCCAATTCTGATTGGGGAAGGCAAAACACTTCAAATTGGTAAAGTGGCCATAGAGCAGGAGAAATCAGATTTCATACAACTTTGCCAAGAATTTCCAGATGTCTTCGCTTGGAGCTATGAAGACTTGAGAGGATTCAATCCGAAGTTGGCACAACATACCATAGAATTGGATCCACACGCTAAGCCCATTAGGCAGAAGCAAAGACCAGTCAACCCTCACATTGAGCCTCTAATGAAGAAAGAGCTAAACAAGCTAATAGAGGCAAGCATTATATTCCCGATCAAGCACTCAAGCTAGGTTGCAAACTTAGTTCCGGTTAGGAAGAAGAGCGGAGAAATCAGGTTGTGTGTGGACTTCTGAGACCTCAACAGGGCATCTCTCAAAGACCATTACCCACTTCCTTCAATGGAACAAATATTGCAAGTAGTATCTGGTTCGGAGAGATTCTCTCTCCTAGATGGCTACTCAGGGTATAATCAGGTAATGGTGAAAGAAGATGACCAGTTCAAGATGGATTTCACCACCAAATGGGGCACCTATGCCTACAAGAAGATGCCATTTGGGCTATCAAATGCTGGAGCCACTTTCCAAAGGGCAATGGATATGGCATTCAAGGGGTTAATCAATAAAATAGTTTTGATATATCTTGATGACATCACCGTATTCTCCAAAAATGTAGTGGATCACCTCTTTCATCTGAGGCAGGTATTTCAGAGGTGTAGAAAATTTGGGGTATCATTGAACCTCAAAAAATGTATATTCTTGGCTCACAAAAGAAAACTTCTAGGGCATATTGTTTCAAAGGAGGGATTGACGATTGACCCAGAAAGAGTTGAAGCAATTCGAGCGTTGCCATTGCCAAGTCACAAGAAGGCTCTTCAAAGCTTCTTGGGAAGGATCAATTTTTTCTGTAGGTTTGTTCCAAACTTTACAGCTCTCGTAAAGCCAATAACGTTGATGTTGAAGAAGAGCATGGAATTTAAGTGGACACATGAAGGCAAGGCAAGTTTTGAGGCAATAAAAGAGGCTATATCTCAAGCTCCGACTCTCATCAATCCAGACTTCTCCAAGGACTTCATGCTATATACCTTCGGTGGTGGAGACACAATTTCTGCAATCCTGGCACAACAAAACAAAGAAGGATTAAAACAACCAGTTGCTTTCTTCAATCAAGGCTTGGAGGAATACGAAACTAGGTACTCTTTCATTGAAAAGCACGTCCTTGCAGTGATCAGGAGTTTAAAGAAATTCAAGCACCTGGTCTCAAACAATAAGATCCAATTATTGGTCTCTCATGCGGGAGTCAAGGACTTACTTCTAAACAAGGATTTGAACGAGAAATGTGCAGGATGGATCACTCGTGTCATGGAATATGACATCGAAATTAAGGTCACTAAGCTAGTACATGGAAAAGGACTATGTGAACAACTAGCTTTGAGTCAGAAAGTTGAAGCAGGTGATGAAAAAGAGACTGCCTTGGTACTACAGGATGGTCAAGAACAAGAAAATGATGATGTGCCCACTCCTTGTTGGACTCACAATATGATACACTTCCTACAGGCAGGCCTATGCCCTCTAGAATTGAGCAAAGCAAAAAGGAGATACTTCAGATTACAAGCCATTCCATATGTGCTTGTTGATGGTGTTTTGTTTAAAAAATACATCAATGGAGTTCTATTGAGGTGCATTGGGATAGGTCAAATTGAGAGGGTGTTATGAGATTTTCACGATGGAGATTCTGGAGGACATTTTTCCCCACGAGTAACAGCTCTCAAGATAATGAAGGCAGGGTATTATTGGCGCACAATGTTCAGTGACTGCTATACATGGATAAGAAAGTGTAAGAAATGTGCACTCTTCATAGGCAAAGAAAGACAAGCCGCGCTTCCATTGCACCCAACTTTGGTTGACCAACCATTTATGCAATGGGGATTGGACTTCATTGGGGTCATAAATCCTAACTCAAGCCAAGGCCACAAGTGGATTCTCACGGAAATGGACTATTTCACCAAGTGGACTGAAGCAGTAGCGCTCAAAGAAGCAAATGAGTGTAACATACTAGACTTTTATGAAGGAATAGTGACCAGGTTTGGTGTGCCGGCCACTATCATATCAGACAATGCATTGGCATTCATAGGTTCCAAGATTACAGAATGGGCTATCAAGAATGGAATCTATTTGAGCACCTCTTCAAATTATTACCCACAGGGTAATGGACAGGAAGAGTCCACGAACAAGAATTTGCTAAGAATCATCAGAAGGACTCTGGATGAAAACCAAAGGACATGGCATACCAAGCTAAAATCAGCATTATGGGCTGACAGGATAACGCCAAAGAGATCTACAGGTAATTCTCCCTACAAGTTGGTCTATGGGAAAGAGGCAGTATTGCCTATATCATTAGAATTGCCAGCATTGGAGCTCATGAAGTAGTTGGAGTTGTTTGAGTTCGAACCAATGGGGGCCAGGTATGCAGAGTTGATGGAATTGGAAGAAACAAGAGAACATGCAGTTCCGATGATTGAAAAGGATCAAGCCTTAGTAAAAAGATGGTTTGATAAGAAGGCAAGAGCAAGGACCTTCCTAGAAGGGGACCTAGTTCTGAAATGGGATGCAGATCGGGAAAAACCAAGAAGGCATTCCAAGTTTGATGCCATTTGGAGTGGCCCCTACATGGTCACGGGATGTAAAAGTAGTAATGCCTTCCAATTGTCTACATCGGATGGAGAAGAACTCCCGATTCTGGTTAACAGAATCTATCTTAAACATTGCTACTAAAAGGAAAAGGTTTACCCTTGTAAATATTAGCCTAGATTTTAATTCCTCTAAGTGTGTATGCACATTGTCTTGTTGTAGTTAGGTTTTAATTTCCCTAAGTGCTCCGGCACAGGTTTTGTTGCTGTCAAGTTGAATTTCTACAGTTCAGTATGCTCTCGAAGAAGGAGTTGCGGTATCAGGCTCGGGATCAGGGATTAAGTTGGTTTCATGTTATTGCTTATGACTCCATGCCCAATGGATCGCTAAACGGCCATTGATCTTCTACCTAGCAGGCAGGTGATCCCGTTGAGTCACCAAATTGTTGTATATATCTTTCCCCCCAGGTAGATATAGATAAGCAGAAGAATATGGAAATCAAAGGAACTCAAAATCCAACGTGTCGACATGGAAAAATTCACACCTTGGCACATGTAAAGGATGCATGATACAGAGTTTCGACATGGCAAAAGTCGTGCCTTGGCGCACGTAAAAGGCGCATGACACAGAGTGTCGACATGGTAAAATTCGTGCCTTGGCGCACGTAAAGGGCACATGACACAGAGTGTCGACATGGAAAAATTTGTGCCTTGGCACATGTAAGGGTATGTCGACATGAAGATGGATGTGCCTATTGCGCACCTTCAGGAGGCGCAACATTCTGAGCGCTAATAGGAAGCAAACCCTGACCTAGATATTCAGAAGGCCATAACTTTTCACAGGGAGCTCAGATTCATGCAAGGTTGGAATTTTCAGAAATCTTACGAGGTCCTCTGTCCAACTACGACTGGATATCTTTAATTGGGTGGGAAAAAGTTCTTAAAAATGTAAAATATAGTTCTCCACTTTTTAAGTTTGCTAGGGTTCTCACCTACCATCATAATGAGATGAATTAAATGCAATCTGGAGGTGGTTGGGGTAGGCTTGGAATTCCTCTCTCTCTTCTCTCTCATTCTTCCTATAAATTGTAAGGAGGGGCTTCTTTCCAAAGGTGGGACATTCTTTTTTTGCCCCTCCCTTCTTCTCTTTGGCAGGTGAATTTGTGGAGTTCAAACCTCCCATTAAAAACTGTAATGCAACTTTGCCTCGTAGCATTTTGTAGTGTGTTGTATCAATATTTGGAGCAAATAATGCATTTATGTGGATGATTCTCAACCCTCTCTCTGTTTATTTGCATCCTCTTGATCTTTCACTGCAAATCTGGTTATCTGTGCATGATCTTGCATTACATTTTTATGGTTTGTGTTTATTGGCAAGACAGGTGTTCTTCATTCCTCGATGCATCACCTTTGTAGTTTAGGTTTTATTTTATGCATCTTCTTACCCTGTCTCCTTGGCAAGTTAGATTAGGTTTTTGAGTAAATCCTCTACATTTTTATGTGTGCATCTGAACAGAGGAATAGGAACTGGCCTTCATCTGGAGAGCTTTCCCGATTCACAAGGTCCCACACTTTGGAAAAGCTCCATGTTATGCAATCGCACTGAGAGTCTCAACCCATCGAGTTGCAGATATTCATGGGTGCTGTGATTATCCATCAATAGCAGTGAGGGAGTAAGACCTAATACCACCCCCGTATCGATGATAATAAATAATTAGGCCTTGTATATCTATAGATATAACAAGGACTCCATCCTTAAACACACCTGAAACTAGCTATAACTTTCCATTTCCTAGGATCTTTGTTAACCGTTTTACACATTTCACTTTTTCTAATCAAATCAAGAAAATTAAAAGACCCATTTTGATTATATTTTCCTACTGTTTGTAATTCACCCATATAGTAATTTTCATTTTTAAGTGATTTTTTTTATTTTGTGTGTTTGTTTACTATAGTGCCAACAAGATAATAAGCCCGTAACCAAACCTCTAAAAGCATGTCTCAACCATTATCCACACCCTTGCAGCAACAAGTTTCATTATCTACTCCATTTTCCACACTATTACCTAAAATTCTATCCACTATTATATCCACATCATTACAGAAACAAAACTTATTCCATCAACTATTTACATAAACTTCTCTAACCGATGATCAACGAGCTTGTAATGAAATACAAGAACAATATAATGAAGAAATGAGACAACGTCTTTTAAATTCTGTGCCTCAGTTTCATAGTTAATAATTTAATAGATCTAAAAAAAAAGAAACTGAACAACCATACTCCCCCAACTTGTAATTAAAATCTTCTGAACCCATTTTCTTTGAAAGAGGAGACCCATTTTTCAAAGAAATGTTAGACTAAAACCCCATTGTTGTCAATGCATATCTGAAAACTAGAGGTTTTTAACTCCATCTGTTCATGCCATAGCCATCCTCAAACATTCTTGATCCTTTATCTGGATCCTCAAAATAAATTGAACCTAAACCAACCTATAATATCCCCGACCCTCTATCTATTTCTTAACCCCACATTGATTAAAACCAATAACTTTAATATGAACCACCACCATATGTCCCTGATCCTTCATTTGGGGTTTCACATCTTATTGATCTAAACTACTAACATATCATTCAACAAATACATCCATATCAATCTTTAATTCAACCTTAAACATAAGGAGATGCATCTTCTATTCCCTTTTTTAGCCTTCATATGGTTTCCTATCAAGACACAATCACCCAACAACATACATCCTCACCCAAATCTTATACTAGTTAAAAACCCCCATAAAAACATACTAGTGCTTCATCAACTACCCCTCCAGTATCATTAGTTACCCAAACACCTCCAGTGAGTTCTACTGCTGCTTCTATTATTTTTTCTCAAATAGTTAACACTATTCAAAATATCACCATGTTCATTCCGATATCTAGTCCTTTGATTAATATTAGTGATATTGTCACCACTCACCCCATTTCACAATATATCACAAAATCCATTTTCATTAATCATTATACCCAAATCTATTCTTCCACAAAATATTCCACAACAAGCACCATCCTCTGTGGCATCTGCTATAGTTTTTCAAAAATCACCTCCTTATTCACAATCGTCTTCTAATAAATCTATTCCACACCCTTATCAATGTATACAACCTCCACAACAACAAAGCATTTCTTCTCAACATTACATCCCAGAAAAGACTCTCCCTTTACAACATACCATCCTTCAACAAAAAAAAAGAATTCCTTCTCAACAATATATTGCATAACAAACCACACCTTCACAACAGACTATTCCTTCTCAATAAACTATTCCAACTCAATAGTTTTTTCAACAACAAAATATCCCAAAACATTACATCGACCTTAGGGTTTTTCCACCTTCCAGATCCAATGGAAGGATATGTTTTGCATAAAAATGTATGCAATAAAAAAAACAGACAAATCCCAATTATATGAATACAAAAAAAAAATTGCAAAATGAAACTTACAGACCTATGTCAATAATAATATCTCACTCTGATACCATTGAAGGAACGATAACCATATTATACCAAGTGAAGAATACAGATTCTAATCAAATATCATGATCAATAAGATAACAATTTTTTTCCATAATAACTTTACATAATCCTTTGCACACAAATGAGGAAAAATATCATATATTATTATGAAACTCAAGGAAATACAATGAGAATGGTACTTACTTATATATGTAAGGAATAATAATCTAAAACCCAGTCAAGGTCGTAGACCAAGCCATAAATCAAGGAAAGAACTAGTCATCAAAAAACTAGACAAGACCATAGATTTAGGAAAGAAATATACATCAAAGATCTAATCAATACCATAGATCAAGGAAAGAACTAATCAATACCATTGAGCACTTAGAAATCAGTCTGAGAGATGTTTAAGGGTGCCCAACTAAGTGGTGCTAATAAATAAGACTACATGGTGGTTCTATTTTCAAGATCTCTTTTGAGTCTAAACATCAAGATGTGGTGAGTGCATGGTGTTCTGGCTGTCAATGGATAATATTAAACATTTGGTACATGATGGCCACAACGAGTTTTCTCATAGATACAACAATGAAAGTGTTAAAAGCATAATGAAATGAGAGTGGGGGTTAAATTATTCCTTACAATAATTTTAATTTTTATTATTGATATGATTATTCAACAAATCATAAACATTCAACCATCCATTAATGTTTACATACAACAAATAATAACATGCGCAAGAACAATAAAAATTATAATCAACACAAGACACAAGATAGAAGTGGGAAACCCTCAAGGGTAAAATAAACTATTGAAAAATATTCATATATTTATATGTTTAAAATTTAGTGAGGCACCAATCCCATAAGGAGAACCAACCCCTAATTTAGTAGAGAACCAACCCTAGAAGGAGAACCAACCCCTAATTTTGTGAAGCATTAATTCCATAAGGAGGATAAATCCCCCCACAATGATTAATCACAAAATCAACCAACTTTTAATGATATAATCACTAATTTTTTTTTTCCACAATAGATGGAGACCAAGTATTCAACTTGCACTTCTTTAATCCTTCACTCAAACCCCAGGTGTCCAATCCTTCACAAACAATCACAATATTCACTTATCAAGCCTTCATACTCATGGAAACATGATTTATGATCTTCCTTAGCTTGTAAATCATTTGATTCAATATCAATTCATGCTTCAACACCTTCAAATATATGACACCTAGGTCACACCCCTCGCACACACATAACTAACTTACAAAAGCACAACAAATAATGATTTTATAAGCTTATCTTGATTTCAAATTCAAATTTTTTCCCCCTCCTTTGTATTGATCCATACATCAATGAAACATCCTAACTTTAAATTACAATAGTCACAAGTGACCCAAGTAGGTCAACGTAGATAAAAACCTCATTATATGTGCCAAAAATGGCTCAAAACCGCATGGGCAAAATTTAAAAATGCCTTTACATAAAAAAAATTCTTAATCATTACCCACTAATAATTAAAAATTATTACTATATCATTTACCATTCATACATGTTCACAATTTACCTCAGCCAATCAAATTATTTCATTTAATGGGCCCAATACTCTTTGTATTTCTCAAAACTATTGTTTAAAACAATTTAGCTCACCAAATCACTTCAACTCAATCAAACCATTCCTTGTGACCATTTAAGGTATATTTTAGAACATGTAGAACACTTCTAAGGAATTTATAAGCCTTAAATCAATAACCTTATTAAATCACAACAAATTTTGTCTTCATCAAATAAGTCTTCCAAAAACGTTGTTTCCAAAACTTAGCTTGTAAATTTTTTTATATAAACAATAAATAATTTTAAATGGATTAATTGGATGTAAAATTCATACCAATTCATATTATAGGTGATAAAAATCATCAACCAATCCATCTCATGCTTAAATCAACTCAAAACGTTCAAAAAACACATCATGTCCCGCACTGGCAATAACCTTCTTGTCTAAAGATTTACCTAGAAATATATATGAAAACAAATCATCATGAAAAAAACCTCATATAAATATAAATTTCTATAAATATTCTTTATAACACATTTTTAGTCATTTCAAAATTCCACTTGTATCTCCAGATATACTCACTTTACTGAACACTACTTTTAAGGCCTCAAAACTGCCTTTTGAATAGTCAACCTGATTGAAGCTCATTTAATCATGTACCTACTTGAATATTTCCTAAAACCTCCATGGACATCAAGATCAGCTCATATAAATTCCATAACATCAATTTAGCTTAGACCTCATTGGGACAACCTTGTCCCAACACATTCTTATTCAAAACATGGTCTGTTTGAGTGGGGGCCACTCATCACCATGATATCAACCATCCATTTATGGAAAGATAAGAGATTCATATACATTATCATATCATAATTTTTTATGAGTCAATAAAATGTGGCTCATTATACCTCTTCTTCTGTAAACTACTCCTAGTTAGAGTTTAACTAAGGGTTTAGGCCACTTTATCTTCTTAATATTCGTTCATAAAAACTTGAAAATTAAATGACCTCATTATTTTTTTGAAATATTATATAATAAACATAGAATCATCCTTGAAAGTCAGAAGGTCCCATGTAAAGCACACACTTCAGGGTGAGCATCAAAAGATCAAATTTTGAGCTGGAAAAACACTTGTTCTTGGCCCTGTCTCACATAAACTGCCATATCTTGTAAAATCCACATCCTAAAAACCTATTTTTTTTTGTCAAATCAACATGAAACATCATAATAATTTATCCAATGATCATAATTTCATCACCATATCTCAAAATATCTTGACACTAAGACTTTCATAACAACTCCTTAAGGCTTCTCAGTGTAGAAGCTAGGTTCAATGGAAAGAATGTTATAACTCATTATAAAACCACTCAAAATTACCAAAACATACATGATCCACCTTGATATAACTAAATTTAATCATAAATGAGCTCTTATACCTTCAAAATTCAATCTCATACTGTAGACACCGAAATCATGTCATAATCACCTTGGTCCCCTACCGCTGCCCTATAATCACTTCCTAATCCTCAACACCTTAGTACATACCTCTTGCACCGCACACATTTTAATTTAATTACTTTAATTAAATTAATACCATTTACCTCCATACACATTAATTTAATTAATTTAATAGCATTTTTCCCACACACATATTAATTTAATTATTTACATTAAATTAATTCACCACCCTCACACACCTATTCAATAAAATTGCCTTTATTAAATACACCTCACCTAACCACTCCCATCATTTGACCCATTAACCTAAACCATGAACCAATGTCCTAAATAAAACCTAACATTATACCCATCCCCTAACCTCACATTAAAAGCCTCCTAAGGTCGGTTTTCACCCCGAGAAAAAGAAGAGACCCTTATCAAATGGCAGAACAACTTCTCAGGAAAATTTTTAACAACCTGAGATATATCACCCAAACCGACATCAGTTTACCCTAAACTGATGTCAGTTCATTCTAAACCGATGTTGGTTATACCGGAATGGACCAAATGGCCTAGTTAGACCCATCCAAATCTTTGTAATACGGGTTGTTGTTTGTTTGTTGGAAAACTTCTAATATTGAGTTTGATCTCTTTAGACGCGATAGCAAAACAAAGATTGATTGGTGATCAACGAAGGAAACCAAATACACTGGCACAACAGTGAAAGTTTCTTCCTAGCATCCTCCAACGTAACAAATTCTTCATTATTCTTCAAACCTATACCTCACAGAAGAGTAAGTATCCTACTTCCATCTATTTCATTTTCTTATCATCATCTACAATGTTAGTGGTAAAGGAACCTAGCTTTTTACCCTCTGTCCATTCCCTCTCTCCAGTGGCAGCCACCTTCCATACCCAATCATATTGATACTCAGCCCAAGTTCCTATTTGACCTCCTTAGTAGTCTCAGACCTTCGCAACATATCTTCACCCACTCTGCGATCGATCCTCGACTTCTATGCACTCCACTTTTGCCCCAAAATGCCAAAAAACCAGACTGCGTGAGTCCACCAGCCCCTGACTTAACTGTTGTTGGTTCTATCTAACTGTCACCGGTTACATTCCAACCGTCATCGATTTTATAAAACCATGGTTGGTCTCTATGTTGCCTGGTCTCTGCCAGAATAACAACCTGTTTCTGACATATACCTATTTGAACACATATTTGACCTTCAGATCTGTATCTAACCTATCCTATTAGCTCAAATTCACCTATAACCAGCCTACTTGACCTCTAGATCTCCTTGTAGCCTAGCCTGTTATATTTGATCTCACCTATTGCATTTGTATGAGATGCCTAAATCATATTAAACTACAGTAGGACACTATTTACTTTATTTCAGCATTGAATTGTTTTAAACAGTGGACTGACAGCCATATAGGAAGTATTGCACTTCCAAGATCTAGCACATGCTAGGTAGTCCACTACATATATTGTTTAAATCTATTTGGTGGTCTTGTTTTGGTTCTTATATAGGTAGTTCCTCCTATCCAAAAGGAAGGTCTCACAATCACTTTGATTCAAAATTTAGATATGCGTGCATATAACCTTCAATCATCCTGAAACAAGTATTCCTCTTACCACCTTTACCTTATCTGTTTCATCAAGTACTTCTCAGAAAAACTAAGAAATCAGTTGAAACATTTTGGCATGCCTGGTGGGACCCATTTGGGGTTCTTTGCATCTTTCTTCATTCCTAGGTGAAAAATTGTGTGTGTTTATTTCCCTTCTAGTAGGATTCACATTAAAACTTTCTCCTTCGTAACATTCTCTTCTTTCTACTTTCTCTGAAAGACACATTTCTTTTGGTGTATTTAAAAAGAACCTTCTTATCCTTGTTTTCTAAATTTTAGTGAAAGAGCATCCCTCTTCCTGTTCATCTATTTTTGTTATTGAATATCAAACTTTCGATTTGGGTTGAAAACAAGTGCACTTCATTCTGATTTAGCTCATTAGCTCACATTAATTGAGGGTAACCTATATGCTGGAAGCCATGATTAGCTGATGGTTGAAAAATGAATCGTAGCAAAACACTTCTATCCTTTTCTCTTTCTCTGAGTCTTACCAAACCACACAAAAATTCAAAATACATATATTCTTAAACAACATCCTACCTGGAAGAAATTGTAGGTGATCACATGATCACGGTACAGTGGGCACCCAGCTCACTGCTCTTTCGAGTCATACTTTAGAGCGAAGCCCCCCCCCCCCCCACACCATAACATTCCTGAAACCTCACCCTTTAGAATTATTTCTTCGTAGGAAGCCTTCCTCACTAAGAAATTCTATTGTTCTATTCATAACACTTAGTCCATACAAATAACATAAGCTAAACAAATGTAATAGAATAGGAAATCTAGGAGCATTCTTTCTTAGTGTTCTTCTTGATTTGTGTTTTGAGGTGAGAGCTTTCGATCATTATTTTTGTCTTTCCTTGCACACTCCTAATCATATTCAGTGTATTTTGACTTCGTCTGAGTGTGCTTGGACCACATCTACATCATTCTCAGACTTCTGGGTTTGATTCAACACCAAAATTTTAAATTACAATCACTTTTCTTATTCTCTTTTTCAATTTCATAGTAACCAGCTACGGTTATCTTTAACCAGCATCAGTTTAACCCAACCGACGTCGGTCTAAAGTCTTCTTGGATACCTATCCAAAAGACACCTATTTAACTTTCTGAACGGTAAAAGGCTTCTATCACCTTTCATATTGTCATTACTTCAATCACAGTCATCTTACATCTCATCCTGTGTGAAAATTGGTAGTCTGGGACCATCATTTAACAGACTGTTGGTTTTTCAAAGTAACCGGCACCAGTTAAGCCTAACAAAAATCAATTTACCCGAATCGGTGTCAGTCACCCTGTGTTGTTTTACAGCTCACTAGCCGACCTAATTCACTTATCATTGACTGTTTTCCTAGTTCTGTTGTGTTATGTGCCATTCAGACATAATACAGTCTCACCAAATCAATTCCTATCCACATGGTGCTGACCCGTAGTCAGGAAAGCACCCTTGTATTTCACACTAGTTGACTACCGCTCCCACCTAGCCCTTCACCACCTAGCTCTTCACCACCTAGCCCTTCATCACCTATCCCTTCACCAATTTCGATCTCATCATCCATGGATCTCAATCAACCTATCACCACTCCTACAGGTGACATGGAGTTTGCACGACTCTTGGATCATAATCCTGCTACTTTGAGCCACTACCTCGCCCATGCCTTCACTTGAGATGCCTTCGGTCAATTGATCTATGGCATGGCCATATCATTATCTCCATCCCTAATGATCGCTTCCGCCTCAGATCCACCTCCTACCATGGTGACCTCACCCATTTTATCCCCAGTTGTGTCATAGCTAGGTCTCATGGCAAATTTGACTGCCACATCCACGACCTCTATTGCACCTGCAGTCTCCACCATACCTTCATCCACCACCCAAAACATAGCATCATCCACACCTGTTGTCTCCTATATACCAGTTGCAACACCACCACCCTTGGTGTCGGTAACCTCTACCCCATTTCAAAATGTTGTCCTTTCTATTCCCCATTCTCTACCTCCCATCTCTACTAAGGTCACTAAAAGTGTCCCACCCTCACATACCAACTACAATCTGCCCCTTGTTTCATTGGTCATTTAGATCGGGTATATACCCTCTATGTATGTCTCTTAATTCCCACCTCCTTATTCGACACCACCATATTCTGGAATGTGCTATTCTTCATATGTCCCACAACAAACTCCTTTCATTCTAGGGGGTACCCAATCTTCACGACCTAACAATGACTTTATCAAGTTAATGATGGACAAGATGCAGACATTAGAAGCATTTGTTTCTAGCTCCCATAATTCTCTCACCTATGGTGATATTTGTAATGAGCCTATTCACCCATCCATTCCTATTCACCCATATCTGGTACATTGGGAGATGCCTTAGTTTAACCGCTTTAACAGTAAGGAAGACCCGCAACAACATTTGTGATCTTTCAAACCTAGATGCTACTTAATTTCCCAGGATGATGATCTACTTTTGTGAACCTTTCGCATGTCCCTAACTGGTCCAGCATTGGACTGGTATGGTGGATTACCTAGACATTCCATCTTCTCATTCAATTAAATAGCCCAATCCTTCTTGGATCAATTTTCGATTAACATCATCAAGAAGGTTAACATGACTGATCTTTATTCCACACGTCAATATGATGATGAATCTATCACAGATTTTGTCTCTCGTTAGCGTAGCCTAATCAACCAACTCACTTTCTAATTACCACAAAATGAAATCATAGAGATCTTCACATGAGCCTGTGCTAGACACATCTCACCTACCTTACAAGTTCAAACCTTTCGAACATTTGATGAGGCTTTCACCATGGAATGTAAGCTCAAAATTCATGCCATTGAAGAGAAGAAGATACAATTATGAAACAAGAACTACTTGTTTAAAACACACGATACCTCATCTTCCTCAAAACCTCAGATGAGTTATTCCAAAGCCAAGGGAACTGCCAATGTAGTAGTACTTAAGGTTGGCCCTGCCCATCCATCCAATCATGCTAAACCTTCATCCAATCTGTCACTAGTCCAAGCCTTCCAATCCAAACAAGAAAAAAAGAAATACACCTCAATTGGGGAACCATATTCATCTTTTTTAGAAAATCTTATTAAAGGTAATGCCATCACCCTTCCTCATATCAAACCACATACTAGTTTTGACCCCTCTCGCCTCATACCAGGTTGGTACAAGGAAAATGACTACTATAACTATCACCGTGTAAATGGTCACAGTGACAGAAATTGTATCACCTTTAAAAACATTGTTCAGGGAATGCTCGAGAGTGGCGAGTTAGTCCTAGATAACCCTAATACACCTGCTAATCAAGACCTTCATATATTCAAGAAACCATTCCCTAACTATTCCCCATCTAATGATCAAACTGGTAATGCCTCACACAATGAAAGTAATACATGTGAGGTACATGTTATCTTTACCGACTTACCACTTGATTCCCAAATATCTCCTATCCCCTCCATCAAAGAAATCCTAGCCCAAAATCCTCTACCCGCACAGGAGCCTACTTTATCCATTCCTCTACCCATGGAAGAAATCCCTTCACCTCCCTGTATACCTACGGAGGAGTCTCTCCTTAGCACCAATATCATTTCCCCTTCAGCTTCCCTACCCATCGAAGCATCGCCAATTGTACCTCCTCCACCCACAAAGGAGTACCCATCATCGTCTCCACTTATTCAGGATCCAATAGATTTGTCGTTACCGCTTGGTGACCATTCTCCATCAGCTACACAAGATCCGGCGGACCTCCTTTCAGCTCTCTTACCTACAGAGGCTGAAACCAGTGAATTCCATGTTTCTCAGATACATTTAACAGGAATCCCCATGCGCCCCACATCTACCTCATCTACCACAGTGTCGTTCTCACATTCGGTTGACTACCTAGACTATGTTGATAGGTCTTTATTTTGGGGGCATCTCTTACTCTCGGTCTCAACCCAAATGCAATCATCTTCCACTGACACTTCTACCATTTATCCAAAGAAGTTTCAACAACCTAAACCACACATGAACATAACTCTCGATACATCTTCTATTGCATCATCCTCATCTATACCCACCCCTCTACTTGCTAGCCGATGTGTTCCAATGTCATCTCTTATATCTAAACCCACTAGTGTCCTAGGGGTCACACCCACATCAAACCTTGCACATCCTCCTGTCAGGATACACTTGACCACATCTTCCCATATGCCTATTGAACCAATCCCTCAACCTAAATGAAAACCCCAACCTTCTAATCTACATGCACCAACCTCACCAACTACACCTTTATCACCTTCACCCCTACCATCTATCTTGGGACCTCACCCCTCTACCTTAACAAAATCTATGCTCTCCAGGGGTAAACCTAAAAATCCCTTGACCCCTTTACCATAGCCTATAGCTCTACCTAGGCAAACCTTGCATCCTTCATCACCATTTATAACTTCTTTGTCTCCTATACCACCATTACCTTCTATACCTCCTTCATTACCTATGACATTTTCTTCCTCCTCACCTATACCTCCCTCTCAACCTCGACCAACACCTACCGCTGCACCTCAGTTTTCCCCTTGGATCACTCGTCCTCTCCCACCATCTACCTTGCCATCTACATCACATGCTCCCCCTACACCTCTACCTAAGAAAAAGCACCAAAAATCGAAAAAACCATTAACTTCCAAAGAGGTGGTTAAACTTACCCCTCTTTCTATTGCTGCACCTACACCAAAGAAAGTAAAACCCAAATCCAAGATTGCATCACCTCAACTACCACCACAACTACCCAATCTTCCAACCAAACCTACTTTTACTTCGCATTGTGATTCACTGGTGGGATCATACGCCACCATCTTGGCTAGCCTCCTGGAAAGCTCTGCTATTGTAACTTCCCCATTTTAAGATACTAGAACAAGGGAAACTTTTTTATTTTTATTTTTATTTTTATGCAACATTCTCTGTATTGAATTATATAATTCAAACACACGTTCAAGTTTTAATAATTGTTCTCTGTCCAATTAATGTAATTTGGATCACACAATTTCTTTTTAAAACCAATGTTCCCTGTTCGCATATTTGCAATATGGAACACACATTCAATGCCATTCAATCATATAACAGATACCATATGCTGCTGTAAATGACTCAAAGAACTAACGATCTCCCATTTTATGGCTCGGAGTTTCAGTGATCTCTCATTTCATGACTCGGTGACTTACCGATCCTTCATGTTGATCCATGCATTGTATAATAAATATACAGGGTTCTTTTACCATTTCCGGTTATCGAAGTGATCCATTTAAGAAGCCTATCTGAATATCTGTTACTGATATTCATCTGACATCCTGCATCTTAAACTAGGTGATTAGGACAACGCAACCAGCACTTGCGATACTTTGGCCAAAGATTTTCACATGCTTTGCATGATCATATTCCTAGATGTGATACACATCAATGGAATACATCCTTCACCTCACTTCGTCTGTTATCTAGAATGGACTTTCCTGATCTCTGTCAGTCCTTCCGTCTAAGGTCAAGCTCTAACCCCAACTAGCAATATGAACGAGTATAGGAAGTTACTCATGGTAACTAAAGGTACGAAGACATACGGTGTCATCCCTAGATGACTCCGTGTGTCTAGTTACCTTTAGTCCTCTGGAGTCACTCTGTATACGTGATCACATTCCTATCCCCATCTAAGAACTTAGTATCCAGCTTATGTAAACTTGATGATTTGATTCGGGAGGGCGTTGTAACATGTCAGCCACAACATTGTGTCGTCATGAAGGCCCCGCCTTCATGAAGACACCATATTGTATCTGGCGTGTGCCAAGGTCCTACGGAATCCTCTCATCGAGAAGTACACATCCAGCTCACGCGTGATTTGATTATAATCTTAATATTTAAGATCGACTTTCAGCAGCCCTGCTGATCCTTTAACCTCGTTCTCGTTGCAGTTGTATGTAGCTAAGAGAGAGACTTAATTTGTCTTCTAGCTTAATATACATCCCCTTCTTCATACCGAAGGGTTGCATATTCTCTTCTTGGTTCCTTTCTTTACTCTTCGGACTAATCAGTCCATTACAGATAACGCAATAAGTTTAACCTATTAAACTTAACCAAGTTTTACCCACAACTGTAAATAAATTCAGAATTCTATCTTATTAGACATCATTTAAAAGAGGTCTAATTCTAAATGAATTTATTCATTTATTCTCCATAACCTTACTTCAGCTAAGGTCTGTTAACATTAGATATGTTTTTCCCATATCTATATTTTCTGAATTTAAACATTTGAGGCTATTATCAGAGTCCAAACACAAGGTTCAGCTGCTCCTATGTTATTTGATATTCCTTAGCTTATAAGCTAATCCCGAATACCTTTCAATTGAGAGTTCATATTCACCTAAATCCATTTTAATGTCAATTTAAAATTCATCTTAACCCAAGTATGAACTATTTGCACATTCCAACGTAAAAGTTGCATTCAGGTAAAGAATAGATGTTTATTCCTTTTAAATCTATCCACTATCATTTGAATAATTCCAAATCAAGGAATAATATTATATTCTCAATCTTATTCAACAATATCAAATTGATACAGCCATTAAATATCACACTTTTCCTTGTATTCCTCCATAAGTTTTACAATCTATACATTTGCCAGCCCAAACGACTAGACTTCATTTATATCAAACAACATTACAACTCATAAAGATAGAAGAATGTAATTTCATCCTTTCTCATTTCCTCGTAGAGGAATAATAGCTATCAAATACAATCCATCCTTATTTAATCAAAAGAAGTATCAGAAAACAACCATGTCTTCGTTTATACTCAAATTCCATCTGTAAAATTACTTGCACGGGTCAGTTCGTTGAACTGAGCATATTAAGCACTTGTCATTAAAATGAGGTGCTTCTAATTGACTGTATCAATAAAAGAACCCTACTTTTATGAAATGTTAAAATGAACATCATCCAAGAATTAATTACTGATAAGGATGAACAGCATAACAACCTAATCATCTAACTACCCTCCCAGTAAGACAAGAAAGGATTACTATCCCTTTTTCCCAATAATTACTACAAGAAGTAATTTCCTTCCAATAGTTCCAGAATTAACATTTGTAAGAACTAAAACACAATTATGCATACTGTTGTTCCAATATAAATGCTGTAATTTCCATTCCCTTACAATAGTTGTAGATTTCAAAAGATAGAATTTAACTAAAATTTAAACCAAACTACTTCCCCTTCTTTTCATAAAACTCATCTGATTTCAAGCAATCAAACACTGAAGAGAAAAGTAAACAACAATTAAATGCAGATGCTTAAACCAAAGCAGTACAAAATTTGTTCCATAACAATTATAGATTTCCCACTGTATGAGAGAAGAAATGAACATTAATTAAAATTATCCATCCACACTCTCTTTCCTTTCCTCATAATAATACTGAGAATTTAATCCAGACGTGATACCAATCAATGATAAAAGTTCAGAGTGAAATAAATAAAATCAATAATCAAATACAAGGAAGAAGGATCATATTACCTCTTCTCACTGTCTAACCAAATATCCGCTATTTAGAACAGACACAATCCAATAGTATGATTCATTTTGATTATTATATTTCACTCAATGGACTTTCTTGTCTAGATATAAACAAGCAAGAATATATAGCTAGTCTATAAACAATGCTTCATCAAAACAAGCATTTCAGCTAGACCTGGACAAATCAGAATGTGCAGCTAGCTACGAAATCATGATTCATATCATAATAGTAAAAAGAGTCATTTTATTTTGAGCTTTCAAAAGAATTCCACTTCGATTCAGTTCTAACGAAATAGCAAGAGTTCAGGCTGCAAATTGAGTATATATATATATATATATATATATATTTAAAACATATGTATTTATTAGAAACAGTCATACCCAGTTTAGTCTGAAATGGGTAAAAGTTCAGCATTTATATTATCATCATTTCACTGTAATGAGTGAGAAAACCCCCTTCTTTTTTTTACAAGAACAAGAATCCATTCAAGTTCAGTTCATAAACATCATCTTTTCTCCAAAAAAAGGAAGGGAAACTAGTCACGGTCTTCATTTCAAAAAAAAATATTAAAACGTTTTGACCAGTAAAGGAAAAACGATGAAATGAATTCCCTGTCCTAGGAAAAATTGAATTCAATGCAATGAAAGAAATTAGGAGAAATTAATTCACACAATAGTTCCTCCACATTATCTAGAAATTGCTTTTCCCAATATTTTCCTCATACTGAACTCAGAAGACAATACTCACATCAATATTACATGCAATGACTCAAACCCATATAGGATAATAGAAGCGGGTGCTAAACCCAATCAAAACAAACTCGTACAGCAAGCCCAACCTCATTTGTTTCATTCGTTTGCAAAGAAATAATAAGCCATGTTCATTTTCATAATGACAGTTCAAACCAGAAGATCAAACTGAATCCATAATGCACAATAAAATCCACTTACCATTACCTTCAGATCTCAAAACAGCAAAAGAGAAAACATAATTCATTAATAATTTTAATAAGAAAAACACTCATTTTCTTCAAAATGCCCAAGAATACCCAAGTCGTATTCATCCTTATAATAACAGTTCAACCAGACATACAAAATCATCTCATCCTTCCATTTTCACAAGAATGCACAGAACTCAGAATTGATATGCGCTTAGCTAATGTATTCATTAACAGAAACTCATAATGGTAATAAAACAAATACCCAACACTGTCGAAACGAACCCACACAACATGGACAGTTATATTCAACTTAATCATTATGCAAGGAAATGTTCAAGTCACATACAACAAAAGAAAACGACTCAACCCAAAATCACTTCAACATAACAGCAAAATCGAATAACCAAACCCCCTTATAAGAGAAGGGTTGTTTTAATGAGACGATTAAGAAAAAGAAAGCAATTTAAGGAGAAGGGCTTAACATTCCTGTATTTATTTTTGTGGTTCGAAGTAAACCATGTCCACGAGAGCTATTTCTCTCCACGACGTCCACATCCAGGCCTTCCCAATAGTCCGTTAACTCTCATAGGCTCAAAAATAGCCTTTGCTTCTCCAAAGACATAAACAATAACCAAAAATATAGCAGGTTCGACAGAACCATGAAAACAACAAAATGCAGAGCAAGTAAAACTAATTGCACACAACAACAACAATTTTTTCCTCAATCCTCTTTCCAAGGTGAACTGGTCACTAAGACCAATTTCATTGAATGCATTGAATGCATTGCCTTTTTCCTCTTTCCTCACGCCACCGTCGACTCAGGTTGGAAAATTTCCAATTTCAAATTTTGCATGTAATTTCCATTTTAGCTTCATAGCTAGTTGGACGCCTCCAACTTTTCCTTGTTCCCGCCAAACTTGGCGCTGCACATGTAAGGACTTCATTTACCGTCCCATTAAATTTACAACCTTCCCTTCTTATCTGTTTCCATCCACGTGGGTCCATATGTCCCCTTCCATAGGTCAGGAATAGTTTAGGATTTTTAATAGTCCATATTTAGGTTATTCACCTAGTTTATAGGTTAGTAGAATTTACATCTATTTTCATCCTTATGAAATTTAAAATCCATATAGGGTAGTAGTTAGGGTATAAGATTAAACTTAGTAGTAGGTTAGTGTTTAATCCCATAGTATTTAATTAATATTTTCCAATCAAGTCTTTCTGACTGGCATTCATATTCAACACTATGCAGGATGTTTCGTCCCCTGTTCCACATACCTATGCCACTCGCATCCAGGCCCTTATCTTCTTACACTGTCTAGCATTACAACGATGTGTGGTTTGAGAATCGAACCTTTTTCATTGGCATCTACGTACCAGATATTCATACCTAAAATTGGGTGCTGCAACCTTTATATCAACCTTCAGTTTGGTTTCAGACTTCATTTTGGTTTAGAAGTAAATCGACAAGGCGATCACAAGAAGGCCACAACATACCTTGGATCAATGGAATTAATTCAAGGTGTGCTGTCAATCAACGAAAAGAGTTCATAAAGCATACGACAAGTCTGTTATCTCATTAGCAACACACAAGCAATAATAACTTCTGTCCCAAGTGAACAAATTACAGCAAAAAAGGGTCCAGATTAGCAACACATTCCTTTAAGATGCTTATCTTCATTTCTGCAGTTACAACATCAGGAAAAGTGATTACCATGCTAGCTTACAAAAATTCAAGGCGTTACAGCTATCACCCTCCTTCCTCTTAGACCTTATGACCCTCTCAAACCTAAACCAGAAGGGTTTGACAATACTAAAATTTATGCTTACCATCATGTGCCAGGACATGATGTTGAGAGCTGTAAGGGTCTAAAGGCTTCCCTCATTTAATTATGTCCTTCTGACCCACATTTTGAGGACGATGACCTCCTAGATGATGAGCCTATTTCACCCTCACCACCTTCTTCACATCTTCCTCCTACACCTATACCACAACCTCCACCCTCACAGCTCCTAGAGCCACCCCCAAAATTTGAAATTAACATGGTTCGCATCAGAGAACTAGCCATACCTCCACCCAAATGTTGTTGCACCCAACTCACCTCACATGGTTTTTCTCCTCTAGTAGGTTTTTTCCCGTCATGTTGTTATACCACTCACCCTACACCTTCTACATTTGCCAACTCCCCTCAGATAAACATGATACACGTCACTACACATGCTCAGAAGAATAAGGGCAAAGAAAAAGCAATTGACCCACCAACCAATCCTATACCCAACATACCATTTGCACCCATACCTAAAATAACTATCTTCAGCCCCACATACCCCATTTCTAATGGGGTTACGCACTGCGTGATGCTCAAACAATTACACCAATCTCCCCTCAAAATTTCCTTATACGATCTCATCCAAACCTCAGAGTCACATCGTCAAGCCCTCGTGGAGGTCCTTCAATCTATTGAGTTTTTACCTAATGACCCAACACCTGGAGCATCTATTATCACACCTCATCATGTCGCTTCTCTCACCAAAATACCATCTACCTCATCACCTCTACCTATTCACCAATTTTCTATCCTTAGTTTCTCGGATGATGAAATTGTTCCCCACCAAACCGATGACCTAGATCCTGCACTTTTCATCTCCATCCATATCGGTAATATACACATCTGACGTGTTATCATCAATGGGGACGCCAACATTAACATCATCTCCTCTCACGCATTCGAACAAATGCACATAACTAACAACTACATGCATAAACATCCAGTCATGTTGCGTTCATTCAATGATACTATCACCTCTACACTCAACACTATCATCCTCCACGTTCGTGTGGGGCCCCATACTGTTCCCGAGTTGTTCTACGTTTTGGAAGGAGAGTTTCAATATAATTTGTTAATCAATAGACCATGGATTCATGCCATGGGTTGTGTTGCTTCTACTTTGCACCGATGTGTAAAGTTCGAGCATGAAGGATGTTCCTATACCATTCCAGCAAACCCATCACCTTTCAAAACCTGCAACATGCTTTACCGGCCCAATGATGTCCTTGTACCTGTTAAGGCGTCTACCTCCTTGCCTACATCTTCTATTCAGACCACTACTATCACTTCTACCAGTCACACATCAGCTTCCCAACTAACTGACACCTCCGCCGATCTAATTTCTAACGCTTCCTCCGTTCCAGCCACCAATATATCAACCATTGATCCCTTGGAAGGTGTTTTTCAATGCCTCACTATCGGGGAGTATTTCCTGTACAATGTCAATACATTCCTTACTCCACAAGAGTATGGAAACCTCCACCAGTATCCTCACTATGATCACTGCATAGGCAAGCATCTCTTTTATGGTCCTCCCCACTTGCGTACCCATCTTACCTATGGGGGACTTGATATTTCCACTTACACACCTGAACCACCATCATAAACCTAACCTTTTTTGGCTGACCTTCAGTCACTTACCAACTGCCGCTTCACTCACACTTTCCTACATTGTTGTGCCTAGAAGGGTTTTGCATTTGGCCTTTATGAGCAAGGTTGTCACACCATTATTTCATCTACACGCGTAAACACAATGATTGTAGTGGAATCGATTTTACCAAACTACCTGCCAAAAATCCCCGTATTGAACTTATTGAAGACATTGACCCCTCTCCACCTTCTTCACCTACCCCACCTTCACCACCTTCACCAATGGAGTTGATGGATCTTGAATCTATCCCTCCTACCTTTTTTTTCCATAAATACCATTTCCTTAGGGCCTCTGACCTATCACCGCGATGGCGAGGCTCCTTCCTCTCTTCCTTTCTTGTATCCTGACATGATAGGGGACGATACTCCTTCTATTAATGTTGTTCAATGTCAGGATGATGAGTCCACACTCACCTACCTTGGTGTTGTAGATTTTTATATTCACCGGTCGTTAGCGTCTGAGATGCAAACAATGTTGAATGAATCGACCATCGAAGTCAACATCCAAACTCAGGACGACCCCCACATTCTCAAGATTGGCCAATCTCTTGATGTTGTTGAATCAGAAGCCCTCACTTGTTTTCTTAAAAATCATAACTATGCTTTTGCTTGGTCCTATTTTGACATGCCTGGTATTGATCCCACTATCATGGTCCACAATATTGTAACCATTCGCGATGCCAAACCCATAAAACAAAAGTTGAGGAAAATGCACCCTTGCATTGCTCTTCTGGTCAAAGGAGAACTTTAATGCCTTCTCTCAGTTTCCTCATCTTACCCATTGATTACCCCCAATGGAATATATTGGGTAAAGTGAGGGTTTTAGAAGGTCCCACAACCTTGATACAAAAATCCCATTAGGCCAGATCAAGCAATAGCATTAACAAAACAAAAAAACCCAAGAGGATTCCAAAAAGGAGAACGAAGAAGAGACAAGACGAAAAAGGAACTAAATGAGCTTCTTCAGCTCAGAAACAACATCTTTAGCTCTAGGGGAGCCAGAATCGTTTGCAAGGAGATCCGCCAACTTGAGAAGCTCCGAACAGTCGTTTGCTAAGGCCACTCTGGTAGAATTCGTGAAGTCCTCCCAAGCTTTGAGAGCTTTGAAGGCACGCTGCAGTTTACTCAGAATTGAGGAGATGATATCAGCTCTGCTATGGTCCTTTTTGTCATCAGCATCAATATCAGCAGTGTCACAGTCCATAAACAGGAGTAGAGAGAGGAGTGTCAGCAGTGGAATCTTTAACAGCCGAGGGTTCCTTAGAGCCAACAGAATGAGAGGGGGGATCCACCACAAATTGATTGATGTCACCCTGCTCCTCTTCCGAGGAGTCAGGTACAGTTGAGCAAGTCCTAACAAATCAGCCGCACCAGAGAGACCCGGGCTGGAGACAAGAGAAGGAGCGCGTCCACTGGCATTGGTATCCTCCAAGAAAAGGCATGAGATGGGCGAAGGAAAAGGGGGGATAGCAGTGGGAATGGAGGTATCGCGGGGGGGGGCTCACGATGGCCACGTCGGAATCTGAGCCAGAGGAAAGGAGCAGGCGGCGACGGCGCCGAGAGGAACGGTGGGAAGAGGAAGAGGGGCGAGAAGGAGGGGAGGGGGAGTGGCGGCGGCGACCCAATTTGGGTGGGAAACGGAGCAAGTCAGTGTGGGAAGTGGCAACAGAGAAAAGAAGGTAGAGAAGACCCTGGTGGAGGATGACTCCCTCACCTTCCCGAGCCAGCATAACAGAGTGTTCCAGCGATTGAAAAAGAAAGGCAGCTAAATTGATCTTTCTCCCCCAACGGAGGTGGGAGAGAATAAACAGATGGGGGCCGAAAACCAGACGGTATCTTCCGTCGATGGTGAAGTATCGCATGATGGCTTCCGCCACTCTATCCCAGGGCGAGGGCATAGAGTCGCGGGTATAGCCCGACATATATTTCCTTGGCCTGTCACCCGGGGCGTTGAAGTCTTGAATCTCTGCGTGAAGGGAATGCCTGTAGTAAATATCACCCGCAGCAGGGAGCCCGGTGGCATCAGCGATGGCGTTCGTTGAGATGGTGAACCTGGTGCTGCCAATTTGAACGCGTCCTCTCGACCACGAAGCCGTAACAACATAAGAAACCAAGGCCGAGTAACCAGACATTCTTTCCAGAAAAGTAGAAATCCCATTTTCCACTAAGATATTCCAGACCTCGCCATCATTCTTAAGCGACTCGCAATTGTCGGGCTCAAGGCACTTCAATTGCCCCCCCATGAGAAGAATATTAGAACAGTTACAGAGTCGGAGATAGGAGTGGACGAGAGCCAGCCTGAACAGGAAACCAGCAATTAAATTAAAACCCTGACGCCACCTCCTCGGATGATTAATGTGCGCATAGAGCTCGTTCGTGTGGGGATTTGCTGCATCATTACTAGGCGCCTTAATCAAGTACCCCGTGTCAAGAGTCATGTCAATTAAATTTGCCGTATTAACCGCCGCCATTTGAAAGGGCCAAGGCGGGCAAGCCGAAACCCAAGTCAGCTTCAGAAACCACCAGTCAGCAGTGGAGTGTGTCATTTTGGGCAATCTGACAAAGTTCATTCGGGAATTTCTTAGTCCAAATTTGCTGATTTTCAATGAGGACACCCATATTAGCAAAAAGATCCGCCGCTCTATTACCTTCCCGGAGGACATGCTGGAATTGGACTTGAAGAAAAGATCTTTGAATACTTCTAATATCAGCAATGATGTTTTTAATCGACCAATGTCCGGGGTCATTGGAGCAGAGGAGGTTTATGATGTTGAGGGAGTCACTTTCCACTTGAAGGGGATCATTGCCCAACTTGATGGCCATCTCAAGACCCTTGAGGATGGCTAAGGCCTCCGCACGGTTGTTGGAGCCAAAGTTGAAATTATGGGCAGAAGCAGCAACAATTAAACCCGAATAGCAACGGAGAATGGCCCCTCCTCCGGACATACCTGGATTCCCTTTCGAAGCACCATCCGTGTTGAGTTTTCTCCATCCCCTTGGAGGGGGAAGCCAGAAAATCAAATTCCTATCAGTATGGGTTTTTTTGCAAGGAATGGATAAATACTGCTGCCACTCCAGGGTGTGACAGAACTGTAGTTTTTGCTGATAATTAGACCAAGTGGACAGGTTGATATTTTCTTGGAGAGCCATGCCAATCTGAGTAGCCACCTGTCCAGGATTGAGACACTTATCTTTGAAGATTCTTCTGTTTCTTTCTTTCCATATGCCCCATAAACCATGCGGGAGGAGGAGTTTCCAAGCCAAATTGAGAATCGGATGAGAGAAGGGGGAGTACCATTGAGAAAGGGTGTCCTGAATGGAATCCGGAAAGATCCAGAAGACTCCGAATCTCGATAGGAGCCGTTGCCAAATATCATGTGAGAAAGAGCAATGGACCAGGAGATGTGATGAGGATTCCTCTTCATTTGCACATAGAACGCATTTGGTGGGAAGGGAAAAACCCCTTCTCTTCAGGTTCTCCCCAGAAAGGAAGGCATTTTTAGAGGAGAGCCAAGAGAAAAAACCAATTTTAGGGGTGATCTCCTTAGGCCAGAATTTTGTTAGAGGGGGGCCCACGTCAGCACAATGCATCGAGAGGTAAGCAGCCCTAACTGAAAAGGAGCCCGATGCGGAAAGAGTCCAGATAATCTCATCTTCATTATGGGAATACGGGATGTAAATGGTGGAGAGCTGCTCTCTAAGGGAGGACAGCAGGTCTCTTTGCAGGTCGCTGATATCCTCCCAATCCTTGATATCCCATGAGGGGATGGAATTAACCCTCTGCCAATAACCAGAAGCTAATCTACCATGAATATTGATGATACTTCTCTTGATAGGGTCCCAAGAGGGGTTGAGGTCAAGGGGAACATCACCAATCCAAGTGTCCCTCCAGAAATCAATGAGACGCCCATTCCCGAATCTCCATTTAGTGCCAGCACGAATGATGGGGAGCGAGCTACAAATGGAATTCCATATGGTGGAGCCTCTAGTGGGGATGGATGTGAGAAAGTCTTCATTGTTAGCTAAATACTTAGCACGGAGCAAGTGGGCCCAACAAGAATCACCTTTAGCCACCTCCCAAGCAAGTTTTGCCAAGAGGGCCCCGTTCATCTCCTTTATTTTCCGAAGACCAAGACCACCGTGAGCAGTAGGTTTACAAACCTCTTTCCAGGCCACAAGGTGGATCCTTTTCTTTTCTTCAGTTCCAGACCACAGAAAGTTCCTTTGAATTTTTTCCACAGCCTCCCTAACCGAGCTGGGAATCTTGAGCATGGACAGAAAGTAAGAAGGAAGATTCTGAAGAGTGGCTTTCACCAGCTGGAGCTTGCCAGCCTGGCTGAGGAGAGCACCTTTCCAAGCAGCGAGTTTTTTTTGATATCTTTCAATAACCGGATTCCACATAATTTTTGATTGTCTACCATGAAAGAGGGGGATGCCCAGATAAGAGGTTGGGAGATCCACAATTGAGCAACCAAAGATATCAGCAATCTTCCTCTGAACTCTGGGGGGCGTGTTGATAAAGGAGATGCTACTCTTGATGAAGTTAACCGTTTGCTGCGAGGCTGATTGATACAGAGATAGGATATCCATAATAGCTCTAGCTTCGATAACAGAAGCCAGACTCAGCAATAAGGTGTCATCAGCGAACTGGCTATGAGTGGCCGAGGGACAGTTAGAGGTGATTTTCATGCCAGAGATGATGGATTGATTTTTTGCCGCATCCAGAGATCTGCTGAGGGAATCTGCCATAAGAACAAAGAGGAAGGGTGACAGAGGATCACCTTGCCTGATACCTCTGCTACTTTTGAAGAAACCCGCAGGGATGCCATTGATCAGAATGGAGAAACAAGGGGTCGAAACACATGAATAAATCCAGCTACACCATTTTTTGTCGAACCCAAATTTTTCCAGGGTCTTGATTAAGAAGGGCCAGCTGACTCTGTCAAAAGCTTTTTGCATATCCAATTTTAAGATCATACCAGGAGACTTCGCAAGGAGGGCTGAGTGGATGGCCTCATGGACAGTAAGAATACCGCCTTGAATAAGCCGGCCATTTATGAAACCATTCTGATTGTGGGAGATGAGGTTCTGCATAAGAGGTTTTAGCCTGGAAGCCAACATCTTAGTGATGATCTTGTAAGACATGTTGCATAAACTTATGGGCCGAAAATTGGACACATCCTTGGAATTATGCACTTTTGGGGCCAGGGCCACGAAAGTGGTGTTCCATTCCTTTAGCAGTTTATCATTCATCTGAAATTCATTGACTGCGAGGAAAAGGTCCTGCTTGATGATTTCCCAAAAAACTTGAAAGAAAGCAGCCGGAAAGCCATCCGGACCCGGGGCTTTGTCTCGCTTCATAGTAAAGACATCTTTATGAATTTCCTCCATCGCAAAGGGCTTGGTAAGATTGTTGTTCATCTCAGGTGAGACCAGATGTGGAATGTGCTGAAGCATTTCATTCATAGATTGTTCCGAGGGAGCCAGATCAACATGGAGAAGATTTGAGTAGAAGGATATAAGCTCATTGGATATATCAGAGTCAGCAGTAAGAAGAGTACCTGAAGGCGACACCAACTCACGAATCTTGTCCCTAGCTTTATGTTTACAGGCACTAATATGGAAGAATTTGGTATTATGATCACCTTGGTCAAGCCAAAGGGCCCTAGAACGCTGCCTCCAGTAGGTTTCTTCTTCTTTGAGAGTGCTGTGATAATCACTGAGGAGGGAGATTTCCTGTTGGTGAAGATTGTCCAACCTTCCCTCATTCTCGATTTGCTCAGAAATTTTGATCAAGCTCTGAGAAAGCTCCTTCTTGCGAACCTTGATATTACCGAAGACCTTAGACTTCCAAATTTTGAGCTGTTTTTTGATTTCTTTGAGTTTGCTGGAAAATCTGAACATATTGGTTCCCTCAATCTCGATATTCCACCAGCTTGCAACCAGGGGGGTTAGATGGTTATTTTCAAGCCAAGCCAGCTCAAATCTGAAGGGAGGATTCTTGACATTCACCATATGGTTGGCGCACAACAGTAGGGGGCTGTGATCGAAGCCAACCCTTGGGAGGGAGCTGAGATAAAAGTCCGGAAAAAGAGAAATCCAATCCAGCGAGCCAAGAGCTCTATCTAATCTGTATTGAATGTGATTTCTGCCCAATCTATGGTTTGACCAAGTGTAAGAAGAGCCATGGAGATCCATATCCAGAAGTGAATTTTCTCTAATGAAGTCAGCCAAAGCTTCCCTGCTAGCCGGCATAGCAGGCATTCCCCCTTGTTTATCTGAGGGATAAAGAGGACAATTTAGATCACCCATTATGAGAATGGGAATTTTACCACAAGTAACGATGAAGTTGGTGATATCCCTCCAAAGTTTTCCTCGATGATTCTCCAAGTTTGGAGCATACACATTGATAGCGATCCAGGAGGAGTCAGCACCAATTTCTTGAAAAAGGATACAAAGAAAATTGGGGTGCTTGAACAGGCAATCCCCTTTAAGAATTCTAGGATTCCACAAGGTACAAAGCCCCCCGGAGTTTCCAGTTAAAGGTTGAGATTCAAAAACAGCCGCAGGCCAGATTTTATGAAGCCGAATCTCAGTTTTTAGCTTGGTTTCCTGTAACATGATGATATCAGGTGAGTTCTGAAACTTGATGTCTTTGATGATTCTTTGCTTTTGCAGAGAGTTGAGCCCTCTTATATTCCAAGAAATGATCTTCATTTCTTTTGTTTGGGTTTACTCCCCACCACCATGGGGATAGTACTTTGGGTTCCTTGCGCCACATTTGTAGCAGCTTCAATCTGTAGCTTAACACTGCTTGGAATTCTGCCTCTAACTTTCTCCAAGCCTATATCAGGTTTCTTGTTGCTGCTTCTAGTGAAACGGTGATTAAAACAATCATCAGTGGAGAGATCCGAGGGAGAGGGGGCAGAATCAGAAACAGGCGGGCAAAGTGAAGGAAGGGTGGGAGGATCGAGGGAGGAGGGGAACGAGGGAAGGGGGGGGTGGGAAGGGGAGCAGGAAGCGGCGAAAGGGGGGGGAGGAGGCAGCCAAAAGGTCCACACCAAGAGATGAAGAGCCTGGAATCGAAGGGGCCAGGGGTGGGGAGAGAGAAAGGGGGATAGAGGAGGGGGGAAGGATCACAGCAACAGGATCAGTGGACGGGTTGATTTCTCCATCCTCCAGGAGAGCAAAGGAATTAGAAGTGGGGATGATCGGGATCTCAATGGAGGACGATTTAGGAACAAATTTTTTCTTGAATTTTGGGGAGAGGGTTTGGGACAGTGGTTTCGGTTGGGGTTTAGAGGGGCAGCTAGAGGCCCTATGGCCTAGTTTTTTGCAGAAAGAACAGGCTTGAGGAATGTATTCATAGTCAAAAGGCTGTTTCCAGTTTCCAAAGTCCGAGATAAGCTCTATGTCTTTTGGCAAGGGGCAACTAATGTCAGCATTAACACAGAATCGAGCATGAATAAATCTAGTTTTTGCTTTCGTGGCTTGATCTATAGCAATCAAAGAACCTATAGAAAGAGCAATACCTTCTATGACCGCCGGATGCCAAAATTCCAAAGGAAGCCCCGGAAGGCGGACCCAGATTGGAGCTTGGGTCATGGATTCCGTGTGTGGGTTGAAACCAGGAGACCATTTCCTGAGATAAAAACCCCGCCTGCCAAAGAACCACGGACCACCCAGAAGCGCTCTAGTAAAATCTTCTTTCAAGCTGAAAGAGAATAACATGAATCCATTTGGCATAGCCGCTATTTCAAGTGCTCCACATGGTTGCCATTTTAGACGAGCCCATTTTTTTATATCCTCCAGTGGGGGCCTCGGGCCCATCAGCGTACCCACCAAGGACAGGTCACGAGAAGCAGCAGCAGCCTCCGTGATATGAGAGGGGATGCGCAGGGAAAAGGACCCTTCTGACAGCGAAGGGGAAAGCTTTTCCGTGCTGTGAGCTGATGTGGAAACCTCCACGACTTTTGACCAAGCGAGAGGCCCTAACAGAGGGCCCCCCCCGATCCGGACCAGGAGGGTCCGGCATTAGAGAGGGGACCAGAGATCGCAGGCAGAAGCAACAGGTAGAAGCGGCAGGCGGGAGCTACCGTCAAAAATCTTATTCCCGCTGACTTATTCACAATTATGCATACTGTTGTTCCAATATAAATGCTGTAAATTCCATTCCCTTACAATAGTTGTAAATTCAAAATATAGAATTTAAATAAAATTTAAACTGAACTATTTTCCCTTCTTTCATACAACTCATCTGATTTCAAGCAATCAAATGCTAAAAAGAAAAGTAAACAACAATTAAATGCAGATGCTTAAACCAAAGCAGTACAAAATTTGTTCCATAACAATTATAGATTTCCAACTGTATGAGAGAAGAAATGAACATTAATTCAAATTATCCATCCACACACTCTTTCCTTTCCACATAGTTGTACTGAGAATTTAATTCAGAGGTGATACCAATCAATGATAACAGTTCAAAGTGAAATAAATAAAATCAATAATCGAATACAAGGAAGAAGGATCATATTACCTCTTCTCATTGTCTAACCAAATATCCGCTATTTAGAACATACACAATCCAATAGTATGATTCATTCTGATTATTATATTTCACTCAACGGACTTTCTTCTCCAAATATAAACAAGAAAGAATATACAGCTAGTCTATAAACAATGCTTCGTCAAAACAAGCATTTTAGTTAGACCTGAACAAATAAGAATGTACAGCTAGCTACAAAATCATGATTCATATCATAATAGTAAAAAGAGTCATTTTATTTTGAGCTTTCAAAGTTAGAATTCCACTTCGATTCAGTTCTAACGGAATAGCAAGAGTTCAGGATGCGAATTGAGTATATATATATAATTAAAACATACGTATTTATTAAAAACAGTCATACCCAGCTTAGTCTGAAACGGGTAAAAGTTCATCAAACATATTATCATCATTTCACTGTAATGAGTGAGAAAACCCCCTTCTTATTTTTTTTAAGAACAAGAATCCATTCAAGTTCAGTTCATAAACATCATATTTTCTCCAAAAAAGGAAGGGAAACCAATCACGGTCTTCATTTCAAAAAATAATATTAAAACATTTGACCAGGAAAGGAAAAACGATGAAATGAATTCTCTGTCCTAGGCAAAATTGAATTCAATGCAATGAAAGCAATTAGGAGAAATTAATTCACACAACATTTCCTCCACATTATCCAGAACTTGCTTTTCCCAATCTTTTCCTCGTACTGGACTCAGAAGACAATACTCACATCAATATTACATGCAATGACTCAAACCCATATAGGGTAATAGAAGCGGGTGCTAAACCCAATAAAAAAAAACTCATACAGTAAGCTCAACCTCATTTGTTTCATTCGTTTGCAAAGAAATACTAAGCCATGTTCATTTTCATAATGACAGTTCAAACCAGAAGATCAAACTGAATCCATAATGCACAATAAAATCCACTTACCATTAAGTTCAGATTTCAAAATAGCAGAAGAGAAAACATAATTCATTAATAATTACAATAAGAAAAACACTCATTTTCTTCAAAACACCCAAGAATACCCAAGTCGTATTCATCCTTATAATGACAGTTTAACTAGACATACAAAATCATCTCATCCTTCCATTTTCACAAGAATGCATAGAACTCAGCATTGATATGCGCTTAGCTAATGTATTCATTAGCACAAACTCCTAATGGTAATAAAAAAATACCCAACACTGTCGAACCGAACCCACACAACATGTACAGTTATATTCAACTTAATCATTATGCAAGGAAATGCTCAAGTCACATACAGTAAAAGAAAATGACTCAACCCAAAATCACTTCAACATAACAGCAAAATCGAATAACCAAAACCCCCATCATAAGATCAGGGTTGTTTTAATGAGATGTTTAAGCAAAAGCATGTGGTTTAAGGAGAAGGGCTTAACATGCCTGTATTTTTTTGTGGTTCGAAGAAAACCACATCTACTGGAGTTGTTTCTCTCCACGACGTCCTCAGCCAGGCTTTCCAACCAGTCCACTAACTTCCACAGGCTCTAAAATAGCCTTTACTTCTCCAAGAATAGAGATAATAACCAAAATACAGCAGGTTTGATAGAACCATGGAAGAACAAAATGCAGAGAAACTAAAAACCCGATGCACACAACAACAAACAAATATTTCACAATCCTCTTTCCAAGGCGAGCTGGTCGCTAAGACCAAGGTAATTGAATGCATTGAATGCATTACCTTTCCTCATTCCTCACGCCACCGCCAACTCAGGTTGGTGAGTTTTCTTTTTTTTTTAAATTTTGCTTGCAATCATAGTTTAGCTTCATAGCTAGTTGGATGCCTCCAACTTTTCCATGTTCCCTCCAAACTTGGCGCTGCGACTTGTAAGGACGTCATTTATTGCCCTAATAAATTTCCAACCTTCCCTTCTTATCCATTTCCATTCACATGGGTCCATACGTCCCCTTCCATAAGTTAGGAATAGTTTAGGATTTTTAATAGTCCATATCTAGGTTATTCGCCTAGTTCATAGGTTAATAGAATTTACATCTATTTTCATCCTTATGAAATTTAAAACTCCATATAGGGTAATAGTTAAGGTATAGGATTAAACTTAGTAGTAGGTTAGTGTTTAATCCCATAGTTTTTAATTAATAGTTTCCAATCAAGTCTTTCTGACTGGTATTCATATTCAACACTATGCAAGATGTTTCGTCCTATGTTTCACATACCTGTGCCACTCGCATCCAGGCCCTTATCATCTTACGCTGTCTAGCGTTACAATAGTGTGTGGTTCGAGAATTGAACCTTTTTCATTAGCATCTACGTACCAGATATTCATACCTGTAATTAGGTGCTGCAACCTTTATATCAACCTTCAGTCTGGTTTCAGACTATGTTATGGTTTTAGAAGTAAATCGACAAAGCGATCACAAGAAGGCCATAACATACCTTGGATCAATGGAATTGATTCAAGGTGTGCTGTCAATCAGCAAAAAGAGTTCATCAAGCATACGACAAGTCTGTTGTCTCATTAGCAATCACACAAGCAATAATAACTTCTGTCCTAAGTAAACAAATTACAGAAAACAAGGGTCCAGATTAGCAACACATTCCTTTAAGATCAAAAGATGTGTCTTAACAAATTTATCTTCATTTCTGCAGTTACAACATCATGAAAAGTTATTACCATGATAGCTTACAAAAATTCAAGGCGTTACATCTATCACCCTCCTTCCTCTTAGACCTTATGACCCTCTTAAACCTAAAATAGAAGGGTTTGATGATACTAATATTTTCTCTTACCATCATGTGCCAGGACATGATGTTGAGAACTGTAAGGGTCTAAAGGCTACCCTCATTCAATTATGTCCTTCTGACCCATGTTTTGATGACGATGACCTCCTAGATGATGAGCCTATTTCACCCTCACCACCTTCTTCACATCTTCCTCCTACACCTATACCACAACCTCCACCCTCACAGCTCCTAGAGCCACCCCCAAAATTTGAAATTAACATGGTTCGCATCAGAGAACTAGCCATACCTCCACCCAAATGTTGTTGCACCCAACTCACCTCACATGGTTTTTCTCCTCTAGTAGGTTTTTTCCCGTCATGTTGTTATACCACTCACCCTACACCTTCTACATTTGCCAACTCCCCTCAGATAAACATGATACACGTCACTACACATGCTCAGAAGAATAAGGGCAAAGAAAAAGCAATTGACCCACCAACCAATCCTATACCCAACATACCATTTGCACCCATACCTAAAATAACTATCTTCAGCCCCACATACCCCATTTCTAATGGGGTTACGCACTGCGTGATGCTCAAACAATTACACCAATCTCCCCTCAAAATTTCCTTATACGATCTCATCTAAACCTCAGAGTCACATCGTCAAGCCCTCGTGGAGGTCCTTCAATCTATTGAGTTTTTACCTAATGACCCAACACCTGGAGCATCTATTATCACACCTCATCATGTCGCTTCTCTCACCAAAATACCATCTACCTCATCACCTCTACCTATTCACCAAGTTGCTATCCTCAGTTTCTCGGATGATGAAATTGTTCCCCACCAAACCGATGACCTAGATCCTGCACTTTTCATCTCCATCCATATCGGTAATATACACATCTGACGTGTTATGATCAATGGGGACGCCAACATTAACATCATCTCCTCTCACGCATTCAAACAAATGCACATAACTAACAACTACATGCATAAACATCCAGTCATGTTGCATTCATTCAATGATACTATCACCTCTACACTCAACACTATCATCCTCCACGTTCGTGTGGGGCCCCATACTGTTCCTGAGTTGTTCTACGTTTTGGAAGGAGAGTTTCAATATAATTTGTTAATCAATAGACCATGGATTCATGCCATGGGTTGTGTTCCTTCTACTTTGCACCGATGTGTAAAGTTCGAGCATGAAGGATGTTCCTATACCATTCCAGCAAACCCATCACCTTTCAAAACCTGCAACATGCTTTACCGGCCCAATGATGTCCTTGTACCTGTTAAGGCGTCTACCTCCTTGCCTACATCTTCTATTCAGACCACTACTATCACTTCTACCAGTCACACATCAGCTTCCCAACTAACTGACACCTCCGCCGATCTAATTTCTAACGCTTCCTCCATTCTAGCCACCAATATATCAACCATTGATCCCTTGGAAGGTGTTTTTCAATGCCTCACTATCGGGGAGTATTTCCTGTACAATGTCAATACATTCCTTACTCCACAAGAGTACGGAAACCTCCACCAGTATCCTCACTATGATCACTGCATAGGCAAGCATCTCTTTTATGGTCCTCCCCACTTGCGTACCCATCTTACCTATGGGGGACTTGATATTTCCACTTACACACCTGAACCACCATCATAAACCTAACCTTTTTTGGCTGACCTTCAGTCACTTACCAACTGCCGCTTCACTCACACTTTCCTACATTGCTGTGCCTAGAAGAGTTTTGCATTTGGCCTTTATGAGCAAGGTTGTCACACCATTATTTCATCTACACGCGTAAACACAATGATCGTAGTGGAATCGATTTTACCAAACTACCTGCCAAAAATCCCCGTATTGAACTTATTGAAGACATTGACCCCTCTCCACCTTCTTCACCTACCCCACCTTCACCACCTTCACCAATGGAGTTGATGGATCTTGAATCTATCCCTCCTACCTTTTTTTTTCCATAAATACCATTTCCTTAGGGCCTCTGACCTATCACCGCGATGGCGAGGCTCCTTCCTCTCTTCCTTTCTTGTATCCTGACATGATAGGGGACGATACTCCTTCTATTAATGTTGTTCAATGTCAGGATGATGAGTCCACACTCACCTACCTTGGTGTTAAAGATTTTTATATTCACTGGTCGTTACCTTCTGAGATGAAAACAATGCTGAATGAATCAACTATCAAAGTCAACATCCACACTAAGGACGACCACCACATTCTCAAGATTGGCCAATCTCTGGATGTTGCTGAACAGGAAGCCCTAACTTCTTTTCTTAAAAATCATAGTCACGCTTTCGCTTGGTCCTATGCTAACATGGCTGGCATTGATCCCTCTATCATGGTCCACAATATTGTAACCATTCGCGATGCCAAACCCATAAAACAAAAGTTGAGGAAAATGCACCCTTGCATTGCTCTTCTGGTCAAAGGAGAACTTTAATGCCTTCTCTCAGTTTCCTCATCTTACCCATTGATTACCCCCAATGGATTTCTAACATCGTCCCTGTCACTAAGGTGATAGGGGGACTTCACATTTGCACTAATTTCCATGACCTCAACCTTTCCTGCCCAAAAGATGATTTTTATCTTCCTGGTATTGACCAGTTGGTTGACCTTACCATTGGCCATGAGATGATATCACTTATGGATGGTTTCTCGGGATATAACCAAATCTTGCTTGCTCCAGAGGATCAACACAAAACCGCATTCAATACTTCTTAGGGGACCTTCTACTATCGAGTCATGCATTTTGGTCTTAACAACGCTGGTGCTACATATCAGTGTGTTATGACTTACATCTTCCATGATATCATGCATCACATATTGGAAGATTATGTGGATGATCTCTTGGCCAAATCTAAACATCGCACCGAGCACCTCACAGTCCTCAAAACCATCTTTTATCACCTCATTAAATATTACGTCCACCTTTAGCCTAAAAACTGCGTCTTCGCAGTTCTCTCAGGAAAGCTCCTGGGATTTATCATTTCCTTATGTGGTATAGAAGTTGACCCTACTAAATTCAAGGCCATCCTTGAAATGCCTCCACCCACTAACCTTAAATAGCTCTGTAGCCTACAAGGTAAATTGTAATCTTTTTGTCGATTTATTTCCCAACTCTCTGACTGTTATCAACCATTTCATCACCTTCTCAAAAAGGATGTCTCTTTCAAATGGGATGACGATTGCCACAAAGATTTTGAGGCCTTAAAACAATACCTTCTCCAACCATCCGTACTTATTTCACCTAAATATGACCAACCTTTCTACCTATACATCTTTGTTACTGATCACTCTTTAGGGGCTATGATCACTCATCGTGATGAACAACATAGGGAGCAGGTGGTTTATTACATAATTCATACCCTTCTGGACTACAAAAACCTGATACACTCACCCTGAAAAACTTTGCTTAGCCTTAGTTTTTGTTTCCACCAAACTTCGCCATTACCTACTCAACCATAAAACCTATGTTATGACCACCATTGACCCCTTACACTTCATGTATGCTAAGCCTTGCCAAAATGAACGTGTCGCATGTTGGATCATGCTTATTGCTAACCTAGGCCATTCCTGACCAGGTTGCTGATGCGCCTCTTTCTAGGAATCAATCTTTGAATTTTGATTTCCCTGACGAATCCATTGGTAACCTCTCTTTGGATGATGACCCTTACCTAATGATCTTATTCTTCAATGGTTCCAAATGTCAGCATGGGGGTGGTGCAGGAATTATCCTCATTCCTATTGATGGTGAACCCATGCCCTTATCATTCAAACTTGACTTCGAATGCACCAACAATATCACCGAATACGAATCACTCATCTTAGGTCTCATGACTACCTATTCCTTAAGGGTTAAGTCTATTAATATCTTTGGTGATTCTCAACTAGTAGTGAATCAAGTCAATGGTGTTTATCAGTGTCATATTGAAATAATTCAAGAGTACAAATGTTACTTTGGCATCATGTTGACTACCTTTGACCGCTATAAAATTCAAATTGTTCTACAATCCACCAATAAATTCATAGATACGATGGCCTGCCTCGCTTCCCAAATACCCGCTTCACCTACTGATGCAGACATATTTTTTACCGTAAAACACATACCGAAACCTTCTTATAAATCTTGTTGTGTTAACCTCATCCGAACTACCTCACTAAACACACAAGACCTTTGGTATAAGTAGCTTGCGGGATACCTTTCCTTTTCTATATTGCCTCCTGATCTCACATGTAATGGAAAACGTGCCTTTCTAAAAAAGGACTCTCATTATCTCATCATGGGAGGCCTCCTCTATAAACGTGGATTTTATGGTATTCTCTTACGATGCTGCACTAGCTCTGAAATCCCCTATACCATTAAAGAGGTTCATGACAGCATATGTGGAGGTCACTTCAGTGACCTTGATGTTGCTGAACACATTCTTCACCTAGGCTATTATTGGCTGACCCTCAATCATGATTGTTGTGACTACGTTAAGCATTGTGTAAAATGCTAACAACATGCCAATATTCATCACACACCTAGTCATGCCTTACAGTTCGCTCGTGACCTTTGGTCCTTCTCTCAATGGGGTTTAGATCTTGTCGGAGAGATGAATCATCAGTCTTCCCTAAGACATCAATGGATCATCACCGCTACCGAATACTACACTAAATGGGTTGAACTCGTACCCCTCATCTCCACCAAATCTGAAAAAATATGTGAGTTCATCAATCATCACATTATTTATCGCTTCGGTGTTCCACATCACCTTATCACTGATAATGGTAAACAATTCAAAAACAAAACTTTATAGAAGCTTTGTGACACTTTCGGTATCCAGCTTAGCTTCTCTTTACCATATTACCCACAAACCAATGGAAAATCTGAATCCACCAACAAAAACCTAAACAAAATTCTCATGAAAGTGGTTAACAATACTGGGAGGGATTGGCATACGCACATTCCTTTTGCTCTTTGGGCATATCGTACTAGTATTTTCACCTCCACCACTGCCACTCCCTTTTCTCTAGTCTACAGTACCGAGGCTATTTAGCCTCTCAAATTCCAGATCCTGTCTCTCCATATCTCCCTTCAAGATATGCTCATTGATGATGACTTTCGCTAAGACCATTTAGCATAACTTGAGTTATTAGATGAATGTCTTCTTCATGCCCTCGACCATCTCCAAGTCTACTAAAAACGCATCAAGCATGCCTATGAAAAACGTGTCCATGAACTCACCTTCAAGTTTGGTGATTTTGTCCTCAAGGAAAATCAACACATTACCAAAGTAGAAAAACACAAACGGGGAAAATTTGCTCCTAATTGGCTTGGACCATACATTGTGACCCATGACTATGGATCAGGTGCTTATCGTTTGTCTTCACTTGATGATAAGCCCGAACCTAAGCCCCTCAATGCCTTGATTCTTCAACCATTCTATTATTGACTTCTAGTCCTACATCACTATTTATCTAGTTCATGCTCGTCCCTTGAATGCCATTTACCTTTCTTTTTTCTGCCCCTCCACTTCAACAACTAAACTAGAATCATGTGATTACCTGTCACCCTTTTGACTTATCTTAAATATGTACACCACGGCTCTGCCATGGCATGATACTCATGGATACTTTTTGTCTTCTTTTAGATGATATCCCATGGTCGTTCATCCTTTCCTTCTCAACAAGAACCAAATGCTTCGTTATATTCTAGTCCATGACTTAAAAGCTAAAAAAATTATTTCCAAAAATAAGGGATTAACTCCTTGAGTCAAACTTCCAATATAAAAGATGAATCCATCAAAAGGAAATATTCCACCTTCACTTTTCGTTATAAGTAGACTACTCCCTCGAAGGATAGCTATAAAAAGCTCGTAACTCTCTACATAGTCTTTCCAAAAAGAGGACTATTTTTCTCAAAAATAAAAAAATCAAAAGCTTCCCACATCGATCAGCTTCGTGAAGACCTCAAGGAGACATATACTCATCCCGTATAGACTTCCCGCATTGATCAGCCAATCTAAAATGTCAAAATAAAAGTAACCTTTTTCATCATGGACTTTCCTATTGTGATCTTGGCTTTGTTGCCCAAGGCATTTTACTTCCCATTTTATGACCCAATTACCTTCACCTCCTTACCTGTGGTATTTTCACCTTATACTGCCTCAAGGGACCTGCTGAACCTACGACATTTGGTGATTCTGTGACTATTCTTCACCTTTAAAGTAATCAATCATGCAATGTCTTTAGGGTCTTACATTCACTAGCCTATCTGTAGATGTGTTTCATACGTTTTGATCCTTTCCAATTGGGTGACTTTCTTGCCCCCTCTTATCCTTTAACTTCTTCATTACCTTTTGATCTTCCTATATAGGACTAGACCCTCGACACCTATCTTTTGGAATTTTCTTCTCACACCTCAATTGACCTAAAATCACCCATACATATCTACGTATATTCTACCTAACCTAATAAACCTTGACCTAATCATACCTATGGCCTAGAATCAACACTACCTATAAACCTAAAATCACCCATACCTATCTACCTATATTCCACCTAACCTAATCGAACTTGACCTAATCATACCTATGGCCTGGAATCAACACTACCTATCGACCTAAAATCACCCATACCTATCTACCTATATTCCACCTAACCTAATTGACCTTGACCTAATCATACCTATGACCTCGAATCCAACCTAACTATCACCCTTACTACATATTATTATATCTTCTCATATTCCTCCCTAGCTTATGGGAGAACTACATCGGCCTAAGGTTCCTTTTCACCGGGACTATGTAGGCAACACTTCCAGGGCATGGGCCCCTGGAAGGTTAGCTCAGCCACTCTTTACCATAACAATTTCCCCACCTTTACCTGATTTCCTGTTCATATCAAAAATCTCGACATCTAAACAATATACCATATACCTTTTACCACTTATATTATTTCACATTTTCATACATAACCAGCATTTTCCACATTTACACCATCTCATGCATTTATATTGCCATTTGTTATCAAAATACCTAAATGAATATCCATGCCTAAAACCAACCTGACTCGATCCATGCCTATACCAACCTGACTCCACCATGCCTAAACCGACCTGACTCGATTCATGCCTATACTGACCTGACTCGATCCATGCCTAAACCAACCTAACTCAATCCATGCCTAAACCAACCTAACTCGATCCATGCCTATCACCTGATTCAACCATACCTATAACCTGACTTGACTCATGCCTCAACCAACCTATCTCAACCATGCCTATAACCTAACTCACCCAAGCCTATAACCTGACTCAACCATGCCTAAACAACCTGACTCAATCCATGCCTAGCCAACCTAACTCAACCATGCCTAACAAACCTGACTTGATCCATGCCTAACTCACCTAATTTCCATCCATATCAAACCAACAAACCCATATCTCATCTAACACAAACACATCAACACATCACAAAATACCATGTATCTCATATCTCATAAACACATCTCATATCTCATAAATACAAGCCATAAACCAATATCTCATAAACATATCAACACATCACAAAATACCATGTATCTCATCATATAAATCAATAATTGTGTATCTCAAAATACATGCCCATCTCATCATGGCCATCATCTTAAAAATGTTGGTACGCAGGCCGATATACAATACAAAATGTCATCGGCACGTAGGCTGGTCTCATATATACAAAAATCATGAATGGATCAATATAAAAATCTTCAGCACGCAGGCCGGTATCATGTACAAAAAAATAATAAATACAAAATATCTTTGACACGTAGGCCGGTCTCATATATAATACATACAAAAATGACTCAGCACGCAGGCCGGTCCACAACAGGTAAATCATCTCCCCATCTGATGTTGGGGAATGCTCCCTATTCCTATGTCTCTCCCATCCCCTCCACAGCATATGTCTAGGGCCCGATGCCTACCTTACCTCCTACTAATGGCCCCTCACTTGGGGCTGGCCTCTACACACTAATGGCCTCACCATGACCTTGTCCTTGGGCTTTCCGACCCCTTGTACTCTCAACACTATGAGTGCGGGATCTAGTCCTCTCACTGGAGGCTTCCTGTGCTCTGTATTCAGCATAAGAGGGCACATCTAGCCCGACAACTAACAAATGATCCTAGTAATACCATGCCTCTCCTAGGGCATCTCTGAACCTGGCCATGGGCACTGTCTGTGGAGGTGCCATGGGTCCCACTACCTGTGTGGGTCCATGTACAAGGGGACGCTGTCTCTGAACCTGCACTGAGCCCTGTGCTAGTACTAGAGCCTGATTCGGCCCTAGAATATGTGCTTGTGTCTGTATCTGTGCCTGCATGGTAGTAATCTGTTCCTGTGCTGCTGTCAGCTGGCCCTGTAGACCCGTAACCTACCCCTGCGATGTGGTCAACTAGCCCTATAAAGCCTGCACTTGCACCTATAGAGCGGCTATCTCCCCTCCATCTCCACCTACCTCCTCTCCATCTCCATCTCCATCTCCCCCTGCCTCCGCCTACACATGTACCTGTCCCTGCCCTGCCTGAGCCTGTAACATCGCTATCTGGGCCTGTAATGTGGTAACCTATGCCTCTAAACTTGTGAGCCGACCCTGCATGATCCCAAGTTGCATCACCAAAGTAGCCACGTGGCCCTGTAGGCGTATCTATGAACTGTGATAGTGGATAAGTCTGGCTTCCCTGGCCTCGATGGTACGGCTCTCAGCTGTGCCACCCACCACTTCCTATACCCATCTGTAACCCTAGCATCATCAATCTGGGTGTCTAATAGATGCTCCTCTTGTCTAGTCGACATTGTGGGCTGTGGTGGAGACATAGGTCTATCCACATCATCTCTCCTGTACTGCAGTAACAGAGGCAGAACAACCTGGACTAATCCAAACTAGCATCTAACCCGCTCTACAGGTATCCACTCATGCTCTCCCGTTCTCCTCCCCTATATCCACAGATGTATCTATAGCCCAGCTAGCTCCATGGCCATTTGTCTGTATGAGGGGAAGCCCACATATGGCCTCCAAATGATGTCCACCCTGGACAACCCCTCTAGTAACCTCTGGTAGTAAGCTACATCATGCGTATCTCTAGCACCTTAGGCCTCTTCAATGGCTAGTACCCAACACCTGTACCTCACTCTTAAAAATCTCCATGGGAATGCATCTACCCGGGGCATCCCCACTAGTCAAACATAAACAATGTGCTCGTAAACACAACAATACAATAGTACGACGCAACAAATGATGATCCTCCGTAGTCTCCCATAGTCCCATAGCTCTCTAAACACCTGCATCAGCAATGTAGGTGCCCATGCAAACTGTGTCCACTATATCATCATGTCATGGAGGACTCCCATCAGTGACCTTGGGAATCTCCCCCCCTCTACATCCGGCAGTGGGAATCAGCACACTACCTCCATCATGAGTACCACTAACATTATCTCCTCTGGATGAGCTCTATACATCACTCCATATCTCATGCTCATGCTATGGAACATCAGGTCCACCACACCCTCACCACAAACAGGTGCTAGTAGCTCCTCAGATGCCTCTGAAGAGATGAAATAAACCTGGGCCCCCAATATGGGCAACCGTAGGATCCTGCAGACATCATCCAGGGTGATCGTCATCTCACCCATTGGAAAATGGAAGGTGTTGGCTGCAGAGTCCCATCTATCGATGAGGGCAACCATCATACTCACCTCCCAAACTACATGTCGGTAGCACCTTACCCTATCAACCCCACCTCTACAAGATGCAACCACTCCACCTGTGTCATTATCACCCGTACTGTCAATAACAAGGGTGACACCTGGGCCCTCATCCGCAGCTCATCTCAGGCCTGCATCCCCAAAAAGCAATGAATTAGTACACATTCCTAACTTACCTTATTTTACCCCACATTCAGACCTAATCTCTTTCCCTACCCCCATCCCGCTGGCCTTGTCGCTAATCCAACCTACCCACACCCACCTACCCGAACCTGTCTAACCTAACCCTCACCCAAACCTACCCAAACCTATATACCCTAACCCTCACCCAAACCTACTGAAACCCATCTTACCTACCTACCCAAACTCATCTGCCCTACCTACCTATACTAACCCATCTACCCTACCTACATATGCAAACCCATCTACCCTACCTACCTACCCAAACCCATCTACCCTCCCTATCTACCCTAACCCTCACCCAATCCTACCCAATCCCATCCACCCTAGTTCTCCCTTGACCGACCATGGTCTCCCCTGACTGACCACAGTCTCCCTTTGACTGGCACCGGTCACTATTCTTGTGACTGATACTGGTCACTACCCACCAACATCAGTCACTGTCATGTCACCCGCCTTGACTTCCCAACCCTCTTTTTCCGCCTCCTACTCCTTCTACCCACCAAAATCCCTCTTTTTCCCTCTACTTATTTCTTTCTCTCCATTTTAAACTACCCCCTACCCTTCACTATCTCCATTTCCCTCTCTTTTTCCCTTATTTTCAAATCTTCCCCCCCAACCCCCATTTTTATTTTTTTTTATATTTTAGCCAATTTAACCCAAACAATCAATAACAATGGATCAAAACCTACCTAATCCCACCGCCGCCATCGTGGTGGAACCTACGGCCTCTGCATCTATCCTCCTAATCCCTCTCTAGCCTCTGCCATCCTCAAATGACCTCCAACTCTCTCCACCAATCCCCTCGCTTGATCCGATCTCATGTCCCCACCTCTCACTTAACCACTCTTTCCTACGTGGCTCGCCAACTCAGCTCCTTGATGCTCTCTTGTCCTCTTCCTCTTTTCTTTCTTCTTGTCCTTTTCTCCTTTTCCAAATGCACAAATGAATTTTCAAACGCGGGTTTTCCACTTTTTATACCCTACCCGACTCCACTGACATCGGTTAACCCTTTACTGATGCTAGTTTGATGCCCTAGACAATCGCCATCAGTTCCTCTCCACCGTCATCAGTTCATACTGACCGCTATCGGTTACCCTGCCTACTCATTGCCCTCATATTGACCTCATTTTCCTTACCTACTTTTTCTTTTGCCTCCCATACACCTACCTAGACCACTTTACCTTATTCTCTGGCCCTCCACCTTCTTTAACCTCATGTCGTTAGCCGATTGGCATCTCCTTATTTTACCCCTCCCTCGGCCATACCCATGCTATGACCTATCTACCTGGCCCACTTTACCTTTCATTCTGGCCCTCCCCCTTCTTTAACCTCACCTCACCAATTGCTGAAGCCTCTTTATTTTACCCCTACCTTGGCCTTCCCTGTGTTGTGACCTCACTCTTATATACCTGGCCCATCACTAGTGACCTTTGACCTCATGTGTTCGCTATACCTTGCGACACCGTTACCTGTGTTGATTCATCTATTGACCTTACCTAGCCTATTTCCGTGACCATTTAGCCTGACCCTACCTTTGGTGTACTGGAACATACCCAAACATTCCTGCACCTAGCCTACATTGTGTTTCCAAACCATATCCTATACCTTGGATACCGAAATCACTTCAACCTTGTTTGGATAAACCTATCGACCTTAGATGATGTAGCATTTGTAAGCTCTTCAACCTGGTACCATGTCATAGTATATACGTGTGTGTACGTTCCACTGCCACTACCTTTGACCTTGGCCCATTTACCCATTTACCTATTTACCCGATTTTCCCTTTACTCCTTTCCCCATTTTTCACTATTCTTCTTCACATCCAATTTTATCAAACCACTTGCTGATGTGCTTTGTCACCTCATCAGTTCCTTGTTTAAGGGGGATCACCCTCATTCCCACTTGGGGCAACCACACTCTATTCTTGTTTGCGTCGCTTACCAATACAAGATACACAACAAGAAGGGGAAAAATGTAGACACCGAAATCATGTTGTAATCGCCGTAGTTCCCTACGACAACCCTATAATCACTTCCTCATCCTCAACACCTTAGCACCTACCTCATGCACCCCACACATTTTAATTTAATTACTTTAATTAAATTAATACCATTTACCTCCATACACATTAATTTAATTATTGTAATTAAGTTAATAGCCTTTTTCCCACATGCATATTAATTTAATTATTTACATTAAATTAATTCACCACCCTCACACACCTATTTAATAAAATTTCCTTTATTAAATACACCTCACCTAACCACTCCCATCATTTGACCCATTAACCTAAACCCTAAACCAATGTCCTAAATAAAACCTAACATTAGACCCATCCCCTCACCTCACATTAAATGCCTCTTAAGATTGGTTTTCACCCCGAGAAAAAGAAGAGACCCTTATCAAATGGTGGAACAACATCCTAGGAAAATTTTGAACAACCTGAGATATCTCACCCAAACCAATGCTGGTTATACCGGAATGGACCAAATGGCCTATTTAGACCCATCTACAAATTTGTAATATGGGTTGCTAGTTGTTTTTTGGAAAACTTATGATCTCGAGTTTGATCTCTTTAAACGCGATAGCAGAATGAAGATTGATTGGTGATCAACAAAGGAAACCAAATACACTAGCACAATAGTGAAACTTTCTTCCTAGCATCCTCCAACGTCGCAACTTCTTCATTATTCTTCAAACCTATACCTCATAGAAGAGTAAGTATCCTCCTTCCATATATTTCATTTTCTTATCATCATCTGCAGTGTAAGTGGTAAAGGAACCTAGCTTTTTACCCTCTGTCCATTCCCTCTCTCCAATGACAGCCACCTTCCATACCCAATCATCTTGATACTTATCCCAACTTCCTATTTGACCTCCTTAGTAGTCTCATACCTTCACAACATATCTACACCCTCTCTATGGTTGATCCCTGACTTCTATCCACTCCACTTTTGCCCCAAAATGCTAAAAACCTAGACTGTGTGAGTCCACCAGACCCCGACTAAACCACCGTTGGTTCTCTCTAACCATCGTTGGTTACATTCCAACCATCATCAGTTTTATAAAAACATGGTCGGTCTCTGTGTCACCTGATCTCTACTAGAATAACAACCTATTTTTAATATATACCTATTTGAACACCTATTTGACCTTCAGATCGGTATCTAACCTATCCTATTATCTCAGATTCACCTATAACCAACCTACTTGACCTCTAGATCTCCTTCTAGCCTAGCCTATTAGATTAGATCTCACCTATTGCATTTGTATGAGATGCCTAAATCATATTAAACTACAGTAGGACACTATTTACTTTATTTCAGCATTGAATTGTTTTAAACAGTGGACTGACAACAATCTAGGAAGTATCACTCTTCTAAGATCTAACACGTGCTAGGCAGTCCACTGCAAATATTGTTTAACTCTCTTTGGTGGTCTTGTTTTGGTTCTTATACAGGTAGTTCCTCTTATCCAAAGGGAAGGTATCACAATCGCTTTGATTTAGAATTTATATACGTGTTTATATAACCTTCAACCATCCCAAAATAGGTATTCCTCTTACCACCTTTACCTTATCTATTTCGTCAAGTACTTCTCAGAAAAACTAAGAAATCAGTTAAAACACATACCTGTTAAAAACCATGCCTGCTCCAAATGAGCACATGTAAAATAGCCAATAAAATGTATTTTCACCATTCCATTGATGAAAACTCTCTAAACTTTTTATCCATCACGTCAATATGATTACTAAGAAACCAAGAATATTATATTATCATGCACCATCACCTATGCACATGAATAAGATTGTAAGAGCAAGCAATCCTCACTGAATCTCACTATATCACCATGAGCATATCTGAATCATCATACCTACATCACATAAAAATTTATTTAACAATACTCCATCATCCATTTTTTTATTATTTTGGTTTTTCATCAATGAAAAAACCTATAGGACTGCATGCCAACAATTTACCCTTTTTCATTGATGGAAAACTACTTGAAATTCTCCCCTTTTTTACATTAATGACAAAGGCATACCTATAGAAAAATATCCTTCATCTACCTCAGCTTCATAACATCATATTTTGGCTATAAACATCAACCAAAGATCTCAAACAAGCTCAAGACCTTGAAATTTGTACTAAAACTGATTTTACCTTCTTTGCAAGCATGTAATCACCAACCCCCCAGGAATAAGCATCTGAATCATACGAGAAAAATCATTAAAGAATGAATGAATCATTATCATACCTTTTTAGAATCCAATACATGACATCTCATCTTCTAAGCATGTAAAACATGTAATATTCACATTTAACCCTGTTGTAGGCTTCAATAATCAACTATAACTGAGCATTATCTGAACCATCCCGATGATGTACATGTTAAAAGTGTCAACGATGAGAATATAAATTGTCATACCTTCATTCTTAAGCCAATATTATCTTTTCTAGGTGTAGTTCAATCATAACAATTCACTTTCTTTCTTTACAAACTATCTCAAGAACACAAGTCCTTAACTAGACTTCTTAGTGCATTAAAGGCACATTCTTATGCCTTCACAAGCTTCATACAACACTTGAATCAGTGAAATATTGCTATCCATGGAAATATAAAAACTTATTTAAATTGACAAGCTCAATTTCAAGCATCTTAACTTGGATCCATGGCTGTAAAGCACCTTAGACACTTTTGCAAGGTCCTAAAAAGTTTTCATGCTATGTAAAAATCATATTTGACTTAGAACATTCATTTGAAGAATAAAATTGGTCAATACTTTAAGTAGATACCCAATATAGACCTTAAATTCCTTGAGACCACTTTGTCTCCATCTAGAAGCTTTCTCTTAAGCTACCCCTGACATGAAGAGCTCATACACACCTTGAACAACCTTTGCACACACATAGGAACACAATTTCATGTTCGACAATATCTCAATTATCAATTCACCACTTAGGATAAGAATCATTTTTTCAAGAATATGGCTCCTTATAATAGTATATCACCTCTAATAACATTAGAGAGTGACCTTATGCACTCCCCTTATCCTAATTACTACAAAATGCATCCTAATATGTAAAAACACCTTCTTCTTAGCACTATAGTAGTCTGATTTAGGGTTTTATTGCTAGAAAAAAAAAATGTAGGCCAAGAAACTCACTTCCTCATACCAAATCCAACTTGATCAATCCTTAAGAAGAAATTAAAAACACTCCCACCTTTCTCATCAGCTGTCAACACACTTTATATAAGAACCTACATGTTTGTACGATGAAAACTGAGGTAAAGCATAGTAGTTTGATATCCTCTCATAGTTACTAAATACCCATATTTAGCTCATGGATGTCACATACCACATGGAACATCAAATGTTGTAGAAATAAACTTATAACATACCTCTTACCTTGTGAGAAAAGAATACTATGCCTCTGAGAGTGCATCATGACTGTAGCAGACCATCCTTGCATATAGATTCATATGTGGGCCAACATAGACCAATAGAGAATGAGGTTACCTTCCTTACTCAACTTAAAAACTTGTAAAACTTTTACAACTTATTAGTCATAGTCCAAAGGACTGTAACACCATAATACCTTCTCATACTTGATAAGTTAACATACCATGCCTCTTCATGTCCTTTCACATATGTGTCAACTAGGAGCCACAAAACTGCTAACTCTCTTCAAAGACGACCTTATAATTCATCAAGGTTTATATATAAGACATTTCAATATTAAAGCACCATTATTGAGCTTCATACATATCTAAGACTGATAAGAACAACGTCACTAACCTATAGAAGTTCATTTAGCAAAGGAGAAATAGATAACTTTATCAAGCTCACAAACTCTGAGATCTTATTCCATATTTTTTCCTCACTAAAGAGATGTCTTAAATAATTCTCAAACATGGATCTAGATTCCATAATCAACATATGATACCAAAACAACATCTATACATGTAGGAGCTTGCTATCCATCTAAGTCCACTGAACTTGTATCTTTCACAACTTTCTTCATCATAGTCAGGAGTACCATGAGTCAAAAAAAGTATGAAAGTGATTTATTGTGTTATTTCTCATCAAATATCCATAAGAATCCTTCAACACATCTTTCTAGACCAAAAATATTCTAAGTTTGTACAAAAAATACACTATGGCTTTTTCACACCATCTAATACATTGTCACAATCTTCTAGCCCTGGTTTTTAAAAGATGCACACTTAAATTTTGATATAAATACAATCATGAAGGATTATCACCTAGTGTAGACACTCAATTAGCTAGAAAACATCCATCAAAAACGTTCTGAGCACATTCTACAAGAAATAATCCCAGATATCAAGAAGTCCTTAGCACAAATTAGGTCTTTAGATGCCATAGTAAATTTTCCAATATTGTCAAACATTTTAGGAAACATAAATATTATCATGTCTACAAAACCACCTCTATCCTTTAATCCAACATGTCTATATTATATGTACAAAATTATAACATTAGACTCAATAAGTTACCCCTTCATATCTTAGTTTCCATCTATACTACTTACAAACACTATGAAAACACAGTCTAGGGCAAAAAAAATCCAAAATCACCAAATTTTGCTTTAATGACATCAAAATTTAAACATAAATGCTAAGGAAATACCTTCAAAATATTTTATCAATAAGTTCAATGGCCAAGGTACTTGAATAATAAAAATCATACCTGAAACCTTGCTCCTTTTGTCTAGCGAACTCCTAATTTTTCCAAGTCTTGGCAATAGTTCACCTCTTGAAGTGATGTACTGATTAGAGAAACACTTGAATCACACTAGTAATATTAAAACACATTCAGGATTCAACCTACAACCTTTTAAGATCATGACATAAGACTAACTAACATAATTATATAATAATTTATGCTAAGACCCTTGAAATGACATTACAATACCTCTAAGTAAAAATGAATGCACTTGAACATAAGATGATATTTTATCACTTCAATGACACCTTGAAAGCTTCATTCACACTTTGGAATAATAGATACACTTGAATTATTTCATGGTAACTTATGACCATAACAATATTAATATTATTTACCAGACCTCTTCATATCGCAAAGACTCCTTCAATTACCATTGCAAAACTTAGACACCAAGAGAAATAAAGCACATTTCATGACTTCAATATCACTTGAATACTTCAATAGACATGCCAATGAGACTCATGAATATAAACAATCATTTTAGAGAAACCAAACACCAAGATCATGCAAAAAAACAAACCATATGAACATCATACATGGACTACTTATGAACACAAGACTGAGATGATGACATTTCTCACATGAATAACCAAATAGAACCTTGAAAACATAATTAGAGACCAAAAATGTCATACCTTATGCAAATGGAGGAGACATAATTTAACACATACCACTCTCCCTCACACCAATGCTTCATATGGATTGATATACCTCAAAGAAGCATAGTGAAGTTATATGCACATCATAATTACCCAAAAAGTCTTGAATAGGTCCCAAGATTTCTTGGTCATCTACATAACTCCTTAATCCTCTCTCTTCTAATCTGAGAAATGTGAAACACTTATTCTTTCAATGAAATCTTCTCTTGATGGGAACACTATGGTATCCTCTAGGTTCTTAAGTCCTTCAAGGACCATTTTCATACATTATAGGTATTTGAACTCTATAGTCTTGTACTCTAGGACCTAAAGAAGTCCTTATTTGACTTGAATAGGATTGAAAATAGGCCCTTGCAACATGAAAAAATTTGTTACAATCGTAACACACCACTGTATTGTTCTTCTTTAGCTCATAAAAGTTTCTAGATGGGTCATTCATACAATCACTAACAACATGGCCTATCTTCGTACATTCTAAGCATATAACATTATTAGCATGATCATCTCATATAGTTTTCCATGGATGAGTATCTCTAGGATCCCTTCTACACTCCTTTTATTTATGACTAAAAGCATTACATGTATAGAAATAACCATTAAAATACCTTTTATACCTGGAGGAATTAGGATACCTAATTTTCTTGATTTTATCAATGTCCTTGATGTGTATCACCTTCTTTCCTTCCTTGGTGCTTCGTTCTCCTACATCTGTGCATGAAAATATGTCTTGAATGTCTTCAATTTGTTGTCTTTGACTCAATATTTGAATCCTAAACCAAACTTGTCACATGCAACCTTTCGATTTATCAAGAGATCATCAAGAGATTTAGTTGTTTCTTCAAATGTTTGATAGGTTTTTTTAACTTACTAGCAGCATTTGAGATGTCCTTCTTAAAAACTACCACTGCTTCCTCTTTTGATTTTAGATTAAGATTCATTTTACTCATATAAAACTCTGTCCTTCTCACCAATTCCTCAAAAGTTTTAGAAATGTCCCAATGTTTTCCTTAAAGCTCTTGTATCTTTGCTTCATACTATTTGACCATTTAAGTCAACTTCTTGTTGTTCTTTTTAGCATGCTCTAATTCTGATTAGACACATGCCAAATCAAGCCTTAAACCATCATTTTATCCTTCTTATTTGCAAGGATTAGGTGAGATATCATTCCATAAAGTGGAGCCAGCACTAAAGGATCTTATAGCCTCATTTTTCATGAAAATGACCTCATTTCCTATATAATTGTTGATTAGATTCAATCTCTATATTAAAAGTATAAAATTCACTACTTGCATTAGTTGAAGAGTCATATTTCTTATTATAAAGACTCTTTTTGTTCTTCTTTATGAGTTCATTCTTTTTGAAGTTCCCTTTCTTCTTCTTATCAAAATTCTGATTTTTCTTCTCATGATCACTATCATGTTCATCATTTTTGTTCTTATCATGTCTACGAGGACACTTAGTAGTAAAATGACCTAATTTACCATACATAAACAATTAAACGAAAGTTTACCCTTATACTTACTAATTCCAAGTGTCATTCTTTTAACAACCAAGTGTCAAGCTCTAATGTGGTATCACTCAAATTTAACCCTTTTGACCTTAGACATCTTCTCCATTTTGAAGGCTATCTTCTTCTTAGTAGGTTTAGTATCAATTATCCTCATCTCATAAATTGTCAAAGTTCCATGTAGGTCATCCATATTCAGTTGATTCAAATTCTTATCTTCTTCTATAGAAGATACTTTCGAGTAAAATTTAGGAGTTAAGGATCTCAACACCTTTTGAGTCACTACTTATTCTTTCACATCTTCTCCTATAACTTTCATGATATTCACTACCTTTTCAAATCAATTATGACATCAATTAATAGACTCATCATCATTCATCTTAAGTTATTCAAACTACTTTCTGAATGTTTGAAATTTTACAATCCTTACCTTTGAGTCATCTTCATAAATAAATTTTAGTTTTTCCTATGCTTCCTTTGAATTTTTACAATACATCACCTTTCCCATATTTGATTATCTAAATCCACTGATGATGATATTAAAATCTTTTGAATTATTGGTATATGCCTTCTTTTGTTTTTCAGTACCCGAAGGAGTTGAATGAGGAGTATAAAAATGCTTCACATCATCCCAAACATCAAACCCTTGAGCCATGATGAATGAATTATCATCTAGATCCAAAAACCATAATTTAATCCCTAACACAATGGTGAATTTCCAATGGTTGTGCTAATCACCATATTGCACTTCAATGATATCCTTTTAAGTTGTTAAACTTATCCAAAACAATCTACTCTGATACTAGTGATTAGAAGCACAATGGACTGAGGGGAGAGGATCAATCAATCCTCACAATAATTTCAATTTTGTATTAATGATCTAACTATTCAAAAACTCATAAACATTCAACCATGTATTAAAGTATGTATACAACAAATAATCATATGTGCAAGAGCTATAAGTAATATAATCAACACAAGACAAAATATATAAGTGGGAAACCTTTAAAGGGGAAGAAAAATCACTAAAAAAATCTTATATTGATATGTTTCAAAATGTAGTGAGGCATCAACCCCACAAGGAGCACCAACACTACAAGGATCACCAACCCCTAATTGTGTGAAGCACCAACTCCATATGGTGGCTACAACCCCTCAAGATGATTAAGCACAAAATCACTATCCTTATAATGATATGATATTTATTTTATTGATTCCAAAACTTATTAAGATAAATTATTCATCACACACTTCTTCAAGTTTTCAATCAAACCCTAGGTTTCCAATCCTTCGTAAACAATCACAATATTCACTTATTAAACCTTCATACTCATGAACACATGCTTTATGATCTTCCTCAACCTGTAACTCACTTAATTAAATATCAATTCATTATTCAACACCTACAAATATCTGACACCTAGGTCACACCCCTTTCACACACACAACTGGCTTACAAAAGCACCCAAAACAATGCTTTTATAAACGCCTCTTGATTTCAAATTCAAACACAAACCTTTTCCCTCCTTTGAATTAACCCTTACATTAAGGAAAAATATATTTTTTGAATTACAATATTAACAAGTGACCCAAGTAGGTTAGCCTAGCTAAAAGCCTTATTATATGTGCCAAAAATGGATCAAAACCCCATGGGCACAAAGTTAAAACCACCCTTACATCAAAACCATACTTATTCTCGACCCATATTTCATTAAAAAATAATTAAAATATCATTTATCATTCATACATTGTTGAAATTTAAATCAAACAATTAAATTATTTCATTTAATGGGCCCAGTACTCTTTAATTTCTCACAATTGTTGTTTCCTATACCCTTCGGTACCCGTGAAAATTAATTATGAAACAAAATCACTTAGAATGAACCAAACCATGCTATGTGACCATTTGATGGAATCTCTAGAACACGTATAACACTTATAAACAAGCTATAAGACTTCCATCAATCACATTATCAAACCACAACCAATTTTTTCTTCATCAAATCAACTTTCCAAAAAGATGGTTTTCAAAGATTATCTCATAAGAAAAATTCTATGAAATAAAATAATTATAAATGGATTTATTTTTTACGACATTAATCCCTCTATACATTCCATGTGATATAAAACATCGCCCAATCTATCTCATGCTTAAATTAACTCAAAAATTTCAGAGAAACACATCCTGTCTTGCACTGACAATAACCTTCTTGTCCATTAATTTACTTGTAAACTCTATCAAATAACATAATAATGATAAAAAATCACATCAATGGAATTATACATGAATCTTATTTCCAACACATTTTGAATCATCTCACAATTCCACATGTAGCTCCAGATATACTGAATTTACTAAACACTACTTTATATGGCCTTAAAACTGTCCTTTGATCAATCAACCTAAATGAATCTCATTTGACAATGTAACTACATGAACATGTGCTAAATCCTCCATGTATATTAATATCATCTTATGTACTTTCCATTACATCAATTTATCTCATTATACCTCTTTTAGACAACCTTGTCCCAAAACAATATTATTCAGACACTGATCTATTTGAGTGGGGCCCGCACATCACCATTACCTCAAAAATACATTTATATAAATTTAAGAGATTCGGGTAAGTGCACCAAGTTGGGGGACAATTAAGTGGACATCAAATCCTGAATTTTACATTAAAAACAGCAAAACATCAAATTTAGTCTTCCGCGGACTTGAACCATGCCGAAAAGTAAAAACTATGTCATAAAAATGGTACCATTGCATAGGGGAGACTATTAGCTTTGTAGAAATACTGATTTTAAAGTGAATAGAAGAGGATAAATATCATTTTATAAATTTTTACTAATAGTAGGTCTTTAAGACACTTTTTCCTGTGAATGTTTATGTCTACGTTTAAGACTGCAAAATTTGTTTCACTTATCAGAATGTGATAAAACCTATACCATCCCAACCGTGGTGAAATTATATACATGTTAAAAATAAATAAAATTGATTTCAATATTTTTTGATGAAGTTATGGTGGGCAAACAGAAAGTGCTCTGTTTTCTTTATGTTTTCATACCACTTTCACGGAAAAAATCATAAAAAATAAAATATTACTCAAAAAAATACAAAATAAAATTCATCCCAAGATAGATAGTGGCATATAACTTCTCACCAAAGGAAAAATATATATATCAATTTTTGGTCATCCAAATTGTGGGCAAACGGACTATAATCTTATTGGCGTTTTTAAAAAAAAAACCAAGTCATTGAATTTTGAGTGTTTAATATAGCTAATCTTGTCCATTTTTTACAAAAATTAGTATTTTAGAAACTAGATTCCAGATTCTACGATTCATATTAATATAATTTTGTCTAATTTTGAGTGTATGTATTGCTAATAATCCCTACAAGTTGATATTATGTTGTTATTTGCAATATGATGTCCACGGATGACCCTATATTTGTCCATCAACTTCCTGCACTTACCCATTCATCTACATGATCCAATCATAAATTTTTATGAATAAATAAAAACTAGCTCACTATACCGCTTCTTCTATAAATTGCTGCTAGCTAGGATTTAACTAAGGTTTTAGAAAACTTTATATTGTTAATATTTGTTCATAAAAAAATCACAATGAAATGACCTAATTAATTTTTTCAAACATTATAGTATCACAATATAATCATCCTTGAAATCCAAAATGTCTCATGAAAAGCACACAGTTCAGGGTGAGCCTAAGAAGATCAAATTCAAGCTAGACAAACACTTGTTTTTGACCTTGTCTTACATAAAATGTCATATCTTGCAAAAATTCACATCCTAGCAACCTAATTTTTTTCTAAAATCACCATGAAATGTCTTAAAAAATTCTCCAATCATCATAATGTCATCATCATACCTTAAACTCTCTAGACACTAAGAATTGCATATAAACTCCTTAAGGTTTCTCATTATAGAAGCTAGGATCAGCTGAAAGAATGCTTTAACTCAGATAATAAAACCATTGAAAATGACCCAAAAATATCTAATACACCTTGAAATACCTGAATGAAATCATTTATGAGCTCATATAGCTCCAAAACACAATCTCATACCTCCTTGCAACTATGCCTGCTCTAATTGAGCACCTGTAACATAGCCAATCACCTATATTTGAACCATGTTACTCATGTGAGTACCTAAAAAACATCCAAACCTGCTATCCATCATGTCAAAATTCTTCTCAAGAAATCAGGAAGCCCATATTATAATGCAACATCACCTAGGCACCTGAATAGGCTTGCAAGAGCAAGCAATCCTCACTGAATCTCATTGTATCATCATGATCACATATGATTAATCATGCCTACATCATATAAAAAATTATCTAAACCTAAACCATCATCTATTTTTCCATTAATGTGGTTTTTCATCAATGAAAACACCTATAGGACCACATGCAAATAGGAATTGACATCAATTATTATAAATGGCTAGAGGAAAACCTATATGATGAGTTGTATGAGAATGTATTCATTTTATTCTTGAGTGAATTATATGAATTATTATCATTATATTCTCATGATAAAGTGATCAAATTAGGATTGAGGACCATGTGAAGTTAGGAACAATACTAGGCACTTGCAAATCTGGATGAACCTTTGTTGCACACCATAGATTGTTTGTGGGAAAGCGTTTTGAGGAACTACACATTAGAGTAAGTGATCTCAATGTATCCATTTTGAGAGGTGGTATAATTTTAGTTCCTACATGAAACTGAAGGATCTTATCTAAGCGTGCTCCCATTGGATATAAATATTTAATGATGTAACTCGGATTAGAAAATATCCCAATGATAGGATAAAACCCCACCACACATAGGGAAAAGAAAAGGACTATGGAAGGATGGTGTGGGACAAGTTGGAAGAGAGACACATAATAAAACCTTTACAAATATAATGATGCATAAGATAAGGAATTTAAGGAGGTGTTAAGACTGAGAGGAATGACGTCTGAGGGAAGTGATGAGAACTTTGTAGAAGGCAAAGGACCATAGGACCATGTCCTTCAGATTTTATGGAAATGAAGTAGAAGAAACCCCTCAGGATCATATGAGAGTGAGTTTGATGAAATATTAAGAACCATTGGAACAAATATTACCCATCCCAAAATTCTATACCTTGCACATGGTGTTTAGAATCAAGAATTTGTTATAGAAGACCATCACAGTAATAAGGATCAAGTGGATAATTGAGGATCACCATGTTGGGTTTGAGATAAAGGTAGATACATATTAGTATTAAATTAGAATGAATAATAAATAAAGGCACCACATATTGAAGTGTAATAGGCTCCCACGGTTGGACAAAAAATTGGTTGGAAATCATTTGTTATGCGTAACATTGGGATAAATTGTTTTCACTCTACTTAGTATAAGTAATCCAATTGGAGGAATATCAGGGAAAATTTATGTTGTGCAGTTTAGTTCTACTACATCAATGTATACCAGTTACTCTTCATGACCACTCTTACTCCCTACAACAGGAAGCTTGGGATGCTCTAGTTTTCCCTTGAGTTGAGGTAACCCTACTGAAGGTTCATGGTCAGGATCTTGTCCTCACATAAGTGGAAAAAATACCAAATAAAGAAGTAATCAATTATCATAGATACCTCCATATATTTTATTTCAGATGTCAATTCATCTATCAAAGTATCAAGGTGTATAAGATGCAACAAAACATGTACACAAGAGTAAACTATTATGGAGGGCCAAGGTAATTACGACCTCAGACTGAAAGGTGAGTCCGTTTGCTACAACAATTTAAGGCCACATGCAGAAATGGTATAGGAAGAATACATCCACATCATATTATGGTGGACTATGATGTTCTACGCACTACCTTTTTAGACAAGTTACATGTACCTAAGTTTTAGAAACATAGTATCAAAACACTCAAGGACATCAAATAAGGATTGCCAAAAAATTTCAATGAATATCCCACATGTTTCAAAACCTTTCTAACTAAGAATTCATAAAAATTACAAAAAATTCAATATTCGTAGTGGTTTATGGGAGGATTGTTAACACTATTTCAAAGGTCATTGTTAGATATGACATTCACGAACCCGCACGACACTTTGGAGGTACTACTACATGTATAGGAGGTTGGATGCATAGACACTGGAGGGAGACAATTCCATGAAACTTAGATTGTAGCCATGGCTACGCAACTAGTGGATTTATCTACTAATTCAACACAAAAACTTTAGTGGAATTTGGTGCACATATTGTGATGTAAAGGGTCACATGAAGGATATATGTCCAGACAGAAGTATGTGCACATTCCTTACAGCTTATGAAATGTGTCACAAGAACCATGATGTTAAAGACTTCCAAATTTTTGTAGTGTGCCACATAAAATGTGTAAATATATTACAATATTTGTGACACACACAAATACCCATGATATAGCTAATTTATAGATGAGTGAAAACATTCATAAAGCTTGGGAGATATGATTGCGCTAGGATAACGCATATAGTAGCTATCAGGGATGTGAATGAGAAAGTGAGAATAATTTTCGACTAAATAACAACACATGTAACAATGGTAATGGGGGATATTGTGGATGATATTGTGGAAGAGGACGTGGAGGTTTTGGAGGAAGATTTATCTGAGGAACATGTTATACCGGTGGGTTACAAGACCATTATTAGCATGAGTTCCCAAAGAACTAATCTTTTATGTACTATGGAAGGAGGCACAAAGTAGAAGGTTTCTTGGATATGTATGTGCATACGTGTAAAAAAAGGACAATGACAACCTAAAAAAATTTTTTTGGTAGGACATAAAACATCATTAGTAAGAAGTGCATAGAAGCTTTACGCATGTGTAAACAAGGGAGAAAACTAATTCTCATCAGATGAGATAAGAATGTACAATCAAGAAAATACCTAGAGGTAGGGAAACAAAAATAGGTTTTCTCGAATATCATGGGATTGATTAGAGAACTGTATAGGGAGATAAAATGCCTGAAAGAACAAACACGGGATAGAGAGCACACCAAACAGACTGAGGTACCTGAAAAGGATGTGGATGACCTCAAGGTAATATGTAGAATTCTTATGTAGGATAACATCATCCCTCTGTTAGGAGAATTGTTATGGGTTAACGTGTCGTGTGAAAGAATAAAGAGGGATAGGAAAATCTTACATGATAATCTACCACCCCAACACCATGAGTATAAAAACTATATTACCCTCTAGGTGCGGTTATAGACAGATGATTGTTAAGTAACATTTTGATTTATATAGGTCCAAAATTTAATGTCCTAACACTTGATGCTTGGAATCAAATGGGAAGACCACCTTTGCAACTATCTTCAACTGTGTTTTACATTGCCAAAAAAAAAAGGGAAATGCCCATTAAAGTCTTAAAGAATAAAATCATCATGATTTAAGGAGAAAATTTACAAGGTTATAGAGTTGGCTGAAGTATAAAAATATTCTGGGCTACTTGAGTTGGCTAAAGCAGAAAAAATTTCTATGCTACTTGGCCACCTTTGGTGATATGTGAACAATGCCGATTTACACTTTAATAAGTGATATATCATGTTTTAGAATGAGGACTTGAACAATTTGTAATTTGAATAGTGTTGGTTGGATATTTTGCCAAACCAAAATATGAGGTTCAACCACAGTACATGGGATTAAATCCCTCCTCAAAGACAAGTGAGGCTGCCTGTTTATTGCTAATCTAAAACACAGTAAATAATATATACAATATTCACACTAATCTAACCATTGGGGGTTGGGATGAAATCCCGAAATCCACATTCACACGATTCAAGGATATTACTTTCGTAAGTGAAATAGGTTAGAAACTGTTACAGTGAAAGAAGCACGGTAGAAAAGAAATGGGAGAAACGTATTTTATTTCGAGTAAACACAGAGCACGAAATAATCATACGAGTTTTAGATCACAGATATAGTGTCCGAGATAATTAGAAACACTGAGATTCTATGCAAAGAATAGCTTTAAGATCATGAACATAAGAACACTGTCTTAAATAAGATATATTTCACAACACAAAGTCTGCAAAACAATATCAACTTCTATTCTTCGAAATGATTGAAAGAAAACACAAAGTTTTTCTCCTTTCCAATAGCCTCTCAATATTCCAAAAATTCTCGACCCTTTTGAATGCACAGGCATCCCTTATTTATAACAAAAGAAGCTAGAGATAAAACAGGACAGATCCTAAAGAGTAGCATGTTAACTGGAGTTTCAGTTTTGCATGACTCTCACACAGGAGATCAAGTCAAAACATGAATTAAAAATACGATAAAACGGAAATAACAAAGACATGTCAATCTAAAAATAGAAATGACATGGGACGTTGGGAATTAATCCGAATCATCATCTTTTGCTTCTTCTTCTTTCTCCTCCTCCAGCTGAGACTATTTGTTATGAAACTCCTGGAACTTCCGAATAATGCCTTGCATTTCATTCTCATCAGGTGCAGTGGAATGATCATTCCACATTTCGCAGGTTTCATGAACATCACTGGCAGTGCCGGGAAGTTTCTTCAATCCTTTGCCGAGCTTTTTTAAGGCCTCCAAAGTATGCTCAATCCTCACAAACTGACAAATGACTTCAAGGTCGAATCCATCTACAGGTTCATGCTGAACAGTCTCTTGAACTTGTTTGAAGAGATCATCTGCTGATAGGGCACTTGAGTTCCCAACTGACACCTTTAGACAAATCTTTAGCAATTCTTCTTCTAGATCACTTTTCCCATCGATCAATTTATCCCTTGATTCTCTCAACTTGCTGCAGGCTTCGTTGAGAATCTTTACTCTGAACTTGATGGCCTTGATCAGCTAAAAGTGTTTATCTGTATGTGGAAGAACGCCTTCTTCTACCAAGAGATGTGCTGGTATTTGCTTTAGCACTTGGAGAGCTTCACAAGTCAAATCAAGCTGTCCAATTTCTTCAGTGAATTCTTCATCCATCTTCTCTCCTTCCTTCTGAATCTCTGCCAAGGACTGATGAACTTTCACCACGTCTTGAATTACTTCCTTCCCTTGTTGGAGCAACTTTTGGATCCATTCATCAACCACTCTTCCTTTTCTGGCAATCTTCTCAATCGTAGGCACCGATGAGAAATCAAATCTGGCAGATACAGAAGAAGATGGTATGGATTCCACGGGTGTTGAGAGTTTAATTAAAACCTCTGTCAACTGCTCCACTTTTTCCTTAAGCTCATTTCTGCTGTCCTTTGTTTCTTTCAACTTTTGGCACAACACGTCTATGGAAGCCCGTGCATCTTGTTGCGCTCCTTCTGCTGTCACTTTCCCTAGAGCCACCTTGGTGATCTGATAATCAGAAGCTGTTATATCCTCTCTAGTTTTGTCAGCCGAGGGAGTGGCAATCTCTGCGAACTTATCTCTTGAAGCATCTACCAAAACCCTTGAAGCTGTTTTGGGTTTCTTGGCTGATTTCACAGTAGAAGCCTTAAGTGAGCTGAAATCAAAGGCTGGTAGGGGTACAATCACTTTCCTCTTCTTCAGAGTTTGCTCGACTAACCATTGTGGAGTATCAGAGGAAATTTCCAATGTTGTAGTAACTGGTATTCTACTCTCAAGGGGAGAAGATTCTACTATTGGAGGGGGAACAGGAACCAACGTGGTAGTAGGTGCAATGAATAGAGGCACAGGTTGTGGAGGAGTGTTGGTGATCACTTGGGTTCCAGCAGAGAGGGGTGAGAGCCCGGAGAAAATATTGGCCATGCTTGAAGAAGTGGATGGGGAATGAGGAGGCTGAAGTGGTTGTTGAGGGGGAGGCACAGATTCAATTTCCAAAGCCTTGAATGCAAGAGATAAGGTCTCTCCAGTTGAGAAATCAGCAAATGGTGAAGTCGAGAGCTGGCTTCCTCCTTCTAAATTAATCTCCCCTATTTCTGGTGGTGTTGGTGATTCTAGCACAACCACCATTTGAGCTGGAGAAACAATTGAAGAGATTTGTCTTTCTTTCCTCTTCTTGGGAATCCTGATTTTTATAGACCCCCCCAGAAGATTCTTTGTCCTTTTTCTTTTGGGAGGGCCCCACCTCCGTTTCAGCCAACTTTGGAAACTTGTCATCTTTAAAATTCATGCCCCAAGAAGAGAGCCATTTTTTGGTGCGAGCAAGAATGAGAGCCGACCTATCTGTGATAGAGGCTTTTTCGCTGGCCGACCAATCAATATGCGGGAAAACGTATCGATCTTCATTAAGCCCATCATAGGACATATCCAACACACTTTCATTATCAGTTGTGCCATCTGGCAAATCAGAAAGCTCTAGCGTCTGAATCTCATCAATAGTTAACCTACTATTATCTTTTCTGCGAACTGTAACTTCATTACGCAGATCCACCCAGATATCCTCAATGTCGGGCCTGTGCAGATGTAGGGCTCCATAGGTTCTACGTACTCCTCGGATGTCAAAACCATCCCAAGACTTCATATGCTTCTTTAATTTCTCCTGGAGTTCACATTCAACATTTTTGGCCTTTACCACTGTTGCACAAGTATATCTCCCAATAGAAATTGGGAAGGATACTGCTGCCCTTATGCTTGCTATGTTGGAATTTGTGAAAATCCAATAGCTATCTGACCAATTATAGCAATATCAATCTATCCCCTGGATAGCGAGGCAGACGGAAAGGCTCTCCAGAGTACATGACCGTTCGAAGGTAGGTAAACTTCTTGAACTGCAAGAAGATACATCCCCATTTAGATACTTCAGCCCATGCCTCGTCTGAGACCCTTGTCTTTCTCAGCCCTGGGTTCAGCTGGCAGATGTTCTCATAGAAAAAGGCATCATTTACCCTCCTAAAATGATCCTTGGACCCCTTCTTCGTTATTTGAGGATAATACTTATAGACTGGATTTGTCGTTCTGCTTCCTTTAGTCTCTAACCCAGGATAGCTCCTCATCCCAGCTGCTGCATAGGCCACATATGAGAACATATAAAACTTTCCGGTCGACAGGACCGTCGTCATCTGGGAATCAATTTTATCACTGATAAGGGTCCCCCAGTCAATCCCTTGCTTGTTATTCTTGATGGTGACCATAAATTGGTACATCCATCCATGAAATAAATTTGATTCCGGCAAGCCAAAAACCCGGCTCAGTAGGGTGATAATATCGTTGATTTCTTGTATGAAATCCGATCTAGGGATAGTTCTTGGAAATCTAGATATTACTGGTTTTGCCTTGACCAAGAACTTCTTATTGACATCCCTAATGCAATTTTCCTGGTTACTGTCCCAGGCCTTCTGAGCCGACTTGATGTCTAGGGCCCCATACTCTTCAAAATTAGGTAGTTTCAGGAGATCATCAAAATAAGCTCCATCTAGTTTGATAACTACCTCACCAGCCTGATTCCTTACTGAACGAGAAGCTGAGTCGTAGCTGGATGCACACGCCAAAACAAACTCTGGACATTGGGCAGACATGGGGAAGCCTGCTGCAAGGGGCAAGCCACTGTTAGCTAAAGCCACCATCCATGGGGTTTGAGAAGAACTCTTCACCCTATTCCAAAAGTCGTCCATATCTATGTTGCCCATTTCAGTATCCCTGATATCATAATTACAGTCGATATATGACGGGGATTCTGGTTTCTTAAATTTGTATTTCATCCTGCTAGATTTTTCGGCCTTCTCCTGTGATGAACCAGGATCCGACATGAAGAATATTGGAAGGAGAAAGGCTCGGAACTCCGGAGATGTTGTGCACACTGAAAAACTTGATTGACTGAATGCGTCCGAAGAAGAGAAGAACCCGACACGCAGAAGAAGATATCGGAAAACTTTGAGAACCCGACAGGTCTGATATGTCGGAATCTTGGCAAAACCCGACACTTGCTTTCAATGGCGGAAACAGGAGAAAACCCGGCACCCACTTTCGATGACGGAACTTAGGAGATGCCCAACACTTAGTGTTGAGGTCAAAATGTTAAGAAACCCCGTCACTTCGAGCTTCCAATGTTCTTCGGACTTTTGAATCTGCAACACAACCTTCAAAATCCGGGAAACAAAAACAGAGTCTTTCCTTTGAATTTCTACATACACAACTTCCTTTCTTTTTTGTTATTCATATTCCATACATCATGCAAGTAATTGGAATTTAGAAGGAACAGCACCAATTGATAGTCTCAAAAAGAAAATAAACCCTAAAAACCCAAAACCCTTTCCAAAACAACACAGAAAGAAGAAGGAAGAAAAACCCTCAACAACTTGCAAGAAATTGGAAAGAAAATACATGCAGTCGATCCAGAAAAATCAAGAATAAAGAAGGAACGAAAAATACCTTCAATTCGAGACAGGTAAAATCGAAAACAAACGATCCAGTCTAGTAACGTGAGTTTGCGGGTTTTGGGAGCGGAAGAGCATGCGAAAAATCCACGAATTAAAAATATGAACGGTAAGAATGACGTGGAAATCCGCGTATTTATAAGAAAATCAGTAATAAATACACTTCAGCTCGGCACGTGCCAACTCACCGACCACTCGGCATGAATGCCACGTCAGCATGTTGGAGGAGTCCGAAAACCCAACACGAGGAGATTTAGTGCATTTCGGGTTTCGGGCTTCGGAAAACATGGAGCACAAAACATGTTTTGAATCATGAATGTTCCGATGCATTGAACTTCCGAAAAGCTGAATACAAAGGATTGTCTTAACACAAGGCGGGTCTCGGGTTTCGGAAGTCACGTGACACGAAGCATGTTTTAACTCAAGTATGTTCCGATGCATTGAATTTCCGAAAACCCCGATTACAAAGGATTTTCTCATTGCAAGGCGGCTTTCGGGTTTCGGATGTCATAAGACATAAAGCATGTTAAAACTTATGTCAAGCTGTTAGTAACACCCGAAAACCCGATTTTCTCTAAAAGAGGTCATAAAACAAAATCACTTCAAAATTTTTGTAGGGGTTATCCAATCGTTTCGTTGTGAACTCAAAACGGGGATAACAGCTGGCTCCAGTTGGGGACTTTCTTTGTAATACCAAAGGAAGAGAACTCAAAATCTCTGGTCTCGCGGACCAGAGCCTTATCCAATGGGCTACGGGGTCAAGGAGAAAACCAAAACAAAACAAAACGAAGAAAGAAAGAAAGAAAACCAAAAGCAAACACACAACAAAAGCAAAATATGTACAATGCAAGAGAGCATCTTGCATTAATGGTGGAACAGCTTTAGATGTTGTCCACTGAACGGCAAAGGGAGTAACCCTCCATCCAGATATGATAAAAGGAAACTATTTTCACCATTCAACTCATGGATCTTGAAAGGTCCTTTCCATAAAGAATCAAACTTTCCATACATTCCTTTCTGTTCTCTTCTTTTATCCCAAAGCAACACCAGGTCTCCAATCTGGAAGTCACGTTGCTTTGATTTTTTATCAAAAATCTTCTTCACCCTGCACTGATGATCTGCTATATGATCAATCACCTTGATTCGCTCTTCTTCTAGCTTGGTTAGGTACATAACCCTCTTTTCGATTGAATTCTGAAAAGCTACATCTTCAACCGCTTTCGCTAATTGCAAGGCTGGCAATTCTACTGAGATAGGAATTTCAACATCAATCCCATATAGCAACTGAAAAGGGGGACATCCCTATGGCTCGCTTTGGAGTGATCAAATCAGCCCACAACGCATCATACAATGCTTTGTGCCAATTCCTCTGATTTTCGTCTACTAATTTCCTGATTATAGTAACCAAATTCTTATTGCTAGACTCAGCTTGCCCATTGCCCTGGGGATAATAGTTAGATGAGTGAGCCAAAGTAATGCCGAATCCATAGCAGAATTCTGTTAACTCATGTGACGAGAAGTTAGACGCATTATCCGCTACAATCTTATGAGGAATACCGAATTTGACGATTATGTTTTCTTTCAGGAACTTGCAAACAGCTTCAAAAGTTGCTTGCTTGATTGGTACAGCCTCTACCCACTTGGTAAAATAATCTGTAGCAGTTAGCACATAGTTGTGTCCAGCACTGGAAGCAGGATTCAATGTTCCGATAAAATCAATCCCCCATTGGCGAAAAGGTTCTTCAATCACCACAGGCTTCAGAGGAAGAGCTGCTAACTTGGGACGACCAATAAAATGTTGACAAGCTTCACATTTAGACACCCATTCTGCTGAGTCCCAGAAAAGAGTAGACCAATAATACCTAGCCCGTAAGATCTTATATGCTATTACAGAAGACGAAAAATGTCCTCCGCATGCTAGGCTATGAAAGGATTCTAATAACTTTTCCTGTTGTGATTTATCGACACAACACAAGAAGACACCATCAATACCTTTCTTGTATATTGCATTATTCCACAAAAGGTATTTTACAGATCTCAACTTGACGGTCCTCTTCTCTTTTTGATTTAAATGTGGAGGGCATTCACCATAAGTTAGGAAGAAAGCAATGTCCGTGTACCATTCATCGGTCGTACTCACAAAAAGCACCATAGGCAGCTCGGAAGAAGTATCTTGATTCTTCTCACACTCTACTTCAGCATGATTCTCTGCAATCAATTGACACAGGCCTCTTCCTCGTACCAGCTTGGTAGGTTTGATGTCCAAGTCATACTCCTGAACCTTAGCAATCCAAGTACCCTCGTTGGCTTCCCAACTCTTGTTGAGTTATAATGGATTTAACAGCAGTATCAGGAACGAGAACACGAGTATGAGAATTCAGCACATAGTACCTGAAATGCTTCACCGCTCGTACCACCGCATAAGCATGTTTTTCAATCTGTGACATCTTCAATTCATGCTCTTTCAACGGACATCTCATGAATGCGATAGGAGCTTCAATTCCTTCTCCATTTTCCTGCATCAGGATCGCTGACACTGTGTGGGTAGAAGCATATCTATACATGATGAAATCTTTCTTGAAGTCTGGACATACTAAGGTAGGAGCGCAAGCAACTGCCCTTTTGATTTCTTCAAATGAAAGTTTCCCTTCTGCACTCCATCTGAATGGGACTTTTCCTTTCATCATTCCAAGGATATCCTTGGTTTTGTCAGCGAAATCGGGTACAAATCTTCTCAAGAAATTAACCTTTCCGAAGAAAGAATGAACTCCTGTTTTACTTGTGGGCAAGGTAAGGATCTGAATAGCCTTTACCCTCTCTGGGTCAATTTTAGTTCCTTCTCTAGTCACAATATGACCCAGCAGCTTTCCTTCTGTCACCCTGAACATGGATTTCTTAGGATTTAATGAAATTCCGTGACGTCTGCATCTCTGAAGTACCTGTTCTAAATGATCATAATGATCACTTCATTTTTTAGAAAAGACAGTCAAGTCATCCAAATACACGACTATGACCTTACCCATCAGATCTCTAAATGCTAGGTCCATAGCTCTCTGAAAAGTAGCTCCTGCGTTGATCAAGCCGAATGGCATCCTCCTGTAAGCAAAGGTACCCCCATGGGGTCATGAAAGCTGTCTTGTGTTGATCCTCTGTTGCTACCTTGACTTGATTATATCCCGAAAACCCGTTGAGCATGGATAACATTTCCGATCTAGTAACAGTTTGCAATACCTGATCCATGATCGGCAAGGAATAATTATCCTTCAACGAGGACTGATTCAAGTTTCGGAAGTCAACACAAATCCGGATCTCGCCATTCTTCTTCCTGACAGGAACAATGTTAGCAATCCAGGTGGAGTGATGGATTGGGAAAATAATTCTAGCATCTAACATCTTCTGAATTTCTGCCAGGATGGTCCCTGAAATCTTTAGATTATAATGTCTTTGCTTCTGTCTATACAGCTTCACATTAGGCTTCAGAGGGATACTGTGTTGTACATCTTTAGGCTTGAAGGATTTCAAATCTGCATAAGACCAGGCCAACACATCGATGTATTTCTTCAAAAGCGAAGTGAATCTTACCTTCTCTTCAAGAGAACAGCATTTAACCGATATTCACCATCCGAGGTTGATCAGATGAACCTAGATTGATTTGATCCACTTTAGAGGAAGAAGCTCCTTCAACTTGCCTTTTGTTTTGGATAAAGCGATCATGCTTGTCAAACAGACCCTCCAGGGAAACCAGACCTTTTGGTATCTTGTTGCCTTTCAGCTGGATAAATTCACCATCAACCTCTTGATATGGCTCTGAAATAGTTTCATGAAAGGTTGATTCCGAACCTTCAAAATATAGCTCACTGAAATTGTCAGCCTTTTCTAGAAAAGCCAACACCTGTTGATCATCATTGAATACCTGCCAGTGAGTTACATTATCTGGGACGCTAGGGCGGTACACAATCTCGATAGAGTATGTGTCTTGCTTTAACTGAGGATGAGGAAGAAGAAGAGATGCAAACACGGCCAAAGAATCAGCCTTGTCATTATAATCTCTTAAAACTGCCTTAATAGAAAATGCATCAAAGCATTCTATACTATCCCAAACTTTGTTCCTGTAATGCCTCAACCGATCATTTTTCACCTGATATATACCCCTGACCTGATTAACAATCAGCTCCGCATCCCCCTGAACCTTGAGATTCCTGATTCCCTTCTGTCTGGCCAATTCTAATCCTAATAACAGGGCTTCATATTCGGCCGTGTTATTAGTATTATCAAATTGCAACTTATAAGCTGATGGGAAAATCTCGGAGCTAGGAGATATGAGAACAACACCAGCGCCTGATCCAGTAGTTGAGCAGCTACCATCAAATTCGAGCGTCCAAATTGCATTGGGATCTTCCTCTTCCACATCTACAATGGGTATCTCTGATGCCATGAAATAATTCCCAAAGCTAGCATCTTCGAAAAGGATCTGAGCCTTAGGATCATCTGATTTAGTCACCAAATACTTTACCTGCGGTTCATGATGAAGAACCTGTTGAACCCCTTTGACTGGGATCTTAGCTTTGGTCCAATCCATACTAATCTCTCCTCCGACATCTTTACAAAATCCTCTACCCAAGAGAATACCATAAGCCGCAGGGATATCAGCAACCAGAATAGTCATTTTTACTCTCTTCTCAGGGAAGGCAACAAATGCAAACTGTGCATCCTTGATTTGACCAATCAGAGGGACTTGTTTAGTTTCCATGGAATAGCACCGTCCATATGACTTAGTCAAAGTAAGCCCAAGGGCATGGGCCACTTTTGCGGGCATAACATTATCAGAGGCCCCTGAATCAATAATGCAATTGCTGAGTTTAAACCCATTTATAAGTAGAGACAAATAAAATGGTTCAATCTTTCCTGAGGAAGAAGCAGAAGTCAGATTATTCTGAGGTGTGGGTTGAATAGGATTTGAAAGGAGACCTTTTGAAGGTGATGGAACGGCCGCTTTACTTCTGATGAACTTGGCCAGCTTTTCAAATTGTTCAGGATTTGACTGAAGGTATTCTGCTTCTGACATTTGAATTTTGGTTCTCTTTGCATGATCAATAATGTCGAAAGCAGTGTAAGAAGGAATGATAGTAGGCTCAGTTCTAATTATATGAGCTTGTGCTGGGGCACTGACCTTAGGAGAAGGAGAATAAGGAGCAGCTGTCTTTTTAGTAACCTCTCTTTCAGTTTGCGCCAAAATAGGGGTACCCCTCTTGACTATGGATATGGGAGGATCCTTATTCTTCTCCTTAGTATTTTCCAGAGGCTTTCTGGGAACCTGAGATTGGGACCGAGTGAAAACAGCAAATGATTGACCATCTGGCTCACATTCGTCTTCATCATATTCCAAATAACCAATGCTGGAGTCGCCAGCTGACTCATCATAAGACTCATCAGCATATCCTGAAGCTTCGAAATCCTCACGGGAATCTTTCTCTTCTGGTTCATCATCTTCTTCAATTAGTTCTACTGCTGCATTAACAGGCGGAGCTTCAATTGCTAACCTCGGTTGAGCAGGAGCTAACCATGGCCTATCTCTAGTAGGTACACCATTGTTATTAAAATTCCGTCTAGGGATATCCCGATATGGAACATTGCTCACCTGCTGAGACACTTGCTTCTTTAAAGCAATCAAATCATTAGCAATTTTTTGAAACATAGGGTCAGTATTACCTTGAGAAGAACCTTGATTTTTGATTTTGGGTACATCTTTCTTGATCCTTCCGGCTAAGATGAGATCATCCTCTATTTCAGTAGCCGTTGAATGAGCAGTAGCCAGATCTGGGATAACCGACCTTCGTAATAAAAAGCTTATATCAGGAGGTTGAGCATTGATGAAAAAGCATTTTTGGTTTTCCGCAGTCGGTACAGCTATTTCTGGAATCTTCCGGATCAGCTTGTTGAACTTAGCCACGAATTCCCACATAGGTTCATGTGATTCCTTCTTCATATGAGTGAGCTGAGCTAACAAAGCATGAGAATCTTCAGCTGGTTTAAAACGTGCTTCGAACTTAGTCCGCATGGTAGCCCAGTTTGGGATGCATGCATTTGGAAGGTGATAGAACCATTCAGCTGCTGCTCCCTGCAACGTTTCAACGAAGAGTCGAACGGAGACATCTTTGTGGGCCAATCCGAGGACACCGCATGCAACAAAGAAAGATGCAATATGCTCATCAGGATGCTGCTTTCCATCTCCATTGAACTTGGGAATATTTTTACGAGATCCACGTGGTAACTCATTCAATGGAGGAGTCAAGGAAAGAGGACCAATAACTGCACCCCAAGGCACAGGTTAAACCGCCATCCTTCTGAAAAGAGTGCGTACAGGGATCCGAGTATCAGACAAGAGTAGTGCATGACAAGTTACAGATGCTTCCCGTTCTTCAGGGATCCGATTTCTCCGAACAGGTGAAGAACTTCTGGCTCGGTTAGAGACAACGCTGTTGGGAGAAAGGCTGAAATTATGCTGTTGCAGTAACTCGAAGAGTGGATCAATTTCACCTTGAGCTCGGTGAGACCGAGTGAAGATCCTCCTGGCCAGCTTGAACTGAAAGGAGATCTTATTAAAAATAAGGAAAATATGGAGTCGCCAGACACCGAGAGGATAAGCTTTATACTATTGATCCGTATTTCCCCAGTAGAGTCGCCAAAAAACTGTTGGTTGGATATTTTGCCAAACCAAAATATGAGGTTCAACCACAGTACATGGGATTAAATCCCTCCTCAAAGACAGGTGAGGCTGCCTGTTTATTGCTAATCTAAAACACAGTAAATAATATATACAATATTCACACTAATCTAACCATTGGGGGTTGGGATGAAATCCTGAAATCCACATTCACACGATTCAAGGATATTGCTTTCGTAAGTGAAATAGGTTAGAAACTGTTACAGTGAAAGAAGCACGGTAGAAAAGAAATGGGAGAAACGTATTTTCTTTCGAGTAAACATAGAGCACGAAATAATCATATGAGTTTTAGATCACAGATATAGTGTCCGAGATAATTAGAAACACTGAGATTCTATGCAAAGAATAGCTTTAAGATCATGAACATAAGAACACTGTCTTAAATAAGATATATTTCACAACACAAAGTCTGCAAAACAATATCAACTTCTATTCTTCGAAATGATTGAAAGAAAACACAAAGTTTTTCTCCTTTCCAATAGCATCTCAATATTCTAAAAATTCTCGACCCTTTTGAATGCACAGGCATCCCTTATTTATAACAAAAGAAGCTAGAGATAAAATAGGACAGATCCTAAAGAGTAGCATGTTAACTGGAGTTTCAGTTTTGCATGACTCTCACGCAGGAGATCAAGTCAAAACATGAATTAAAAATATGATAAAACGGAAATAACAAAGACATGTCAATCTAAAAATAGAAATGACATGGGACGTTGGGAATTAATCCGAATCATCATCTTTTGCTTCTTCTTCTTTCTCCTCCTCCAGCTGAGACTGTTTGTTACGAAACTCCTGGAACTTCCGAATAATGCCTTGCATTTCATTCTCATCAGGCGCAGTGGAATGATCATTCCACATTTCGCAGGTTTCATGAACATCACTTGCAGTGCCGGGAAGTTTCTTCAATCCTTTGCCGAGCTTTTTTAAGGCCTCCAAAGTATGCTCAATCCTCACAAACTGACAAATGACTTCAAGGTCGAATCCATCTATAGGTTCATGCTGAACAGTCTCTTGAACTTTTTTGAAGAGATCATCTGCTGATAGGGCACTTGAGTTCCCAACTGACACCTTTGGACAAATCTTTAGCAATTCTTCTTCCAGATCACTTTTCCCATCGATCAATTTATCCCTTGATTCTCTCAACTTGCTACAGGCAGCGTTGAGAATCTTTACTCTGAACTTGATGGCCTTGATCAGCTGAAAGTGTTTATCTATATGTGGAAGAACGCCTTCTTCTACCAAGAGATGTGCTGGTATTTTCTTTAGCACTTGGAGAGCTTCACAAGTCAAATCAAGCTGTCCAATTTCTTCAGTGAATTCTTCATCCATCTTCTCTCCTTCCTTTTGAATCTCTGCCAAGGACTGATGAACTTTCACCACGTCTTGAATTACTTCCTTCCCTTGTTGGAGCAACTTTTGGATCCATTCATCAACCACTCTTCCTTTTTGGCAATCTTCTCAATCGTAGGCACCGATGAGAATCAAATCCGGCAGATACAGAAGAAGATGGTATGGATTCCAGGGGTGTTGAGAGTTTAATAAAACCTCTGTCAACTGCTCCACTTTTTCCTTAAGCTCATTTCTGCTGTCCTTTGTTTCTTTCAACTTTTGGCACAACACGTCTATGGAAGCCCGTGCATCTTGTTGCGCTCCTTCTGCTGTCACTTTCCCTAGAGCCACCTTGGTGATCTGATAATCAGAAGCTGTTATATCCTCTCTAGTTTTGTCAGCCAAGGGAGTGGCAATCTCTGCGAACTTATCTCCTGAAGCATCTAACCAAAACCCTTAGAAACTGTTTTGGGTTTCTTGGCTGATTTCGCAGTAGAAGCCATTAAGTGAGCTGAAATCAAGGCTGGTAGGGGTACAATCACTTTCCTTCTTCAGAGTTTGCTCGAGTAACCATTGTGGAGTATCAGAGGAAATTGCCAAATGTTGTAGTACTGGTATTCTACTCTCAAGGGGAGAAGAGTCTACTATTGGAGGGGGGAACAGCAACCAACGTGGTATAGGTGCATGAATAGAGGCACAGGTTGTGGATAGTGTTTGGGGGGGGGGGGGGGGGGTTCACTTGGGTTCCAGCAGAGAGGGGTGAGAGCCGCGATAGGATGGAACGGGAAGAGAGTAAGCATTTCTGGCTCGAACATCTTTCCACACAGAGCACGTTGCCGTGACACCCACAGTCTAAAGTAAGTACCACCCAGACCTTCCAAAACAAACGATCCAGTCTAGCGTAACGCGAGTTTGCGGGTTTTGGGAGCGGAAAGAGCATGCGAAAAATCCACAAATTAAAAATATGAATGGTAAGAATGACATGGAAATCCACGTATTTATAAGAAAATCAGTAATAAATACACTTCAGCTCGGCACGTGCCAACTCACCGACCACTCGGCATGAATGCCACGTCAGCATGTTGGACGAGTCCGAAAACCCGACACGAGGAGATTTAGTGCATTTCAGGTTTCGGGCTTCGGAAAACATGGAGCACAAAACATGTTTTGAATCATGAATGTTCCGATGCATTGAACTTCCGAAAATCCGAATACAAAGGATTGTCTTAACACAAGGCGGGTCTCGGGTTTCGGAAGTCATGCGACACGAAGCATGTTTTAACTCAAGTATGTTCCAATGCATTGAATTTCCGAAAACCCGATTACAAAGGATTTTCTCATTGCAAGGTGGGTTTCGGGTTTCGGAGGTCATAAGACATAAAGCATGTTAAAACTTATGTCAAGCTGTTAGTAACACCCGATTTTCTCTAAAAGAGGTCATAATGCAAAATCACTTCAAAAATTTTGTAGGGGTTATCCAATCGTTTCGTTGTGAACTCAAAACGGGGATAACAAATAGATGTTACTAGGATTGCACCCTACATTGAAACTATAATCAAAGAGGACCTCGATGAGATATACGTGTAGATAGCATGCAGTAGATAAAATTTTGATAAAACAAAGTAAGGAGTGATAAACTGCGGAGATGCACATTCTATCAGTGATACTACTAACAATTCTTGTGATATTTGGGCTCATGGAACTTATGAAATAGTGGGTTGTGAGTGTCATCAGAGATTCATATGGATGATGAGGCCATAAATAGCTAGGAAGTTGAGAAGAGTGGTGATACCCAGATATACTAGAGAGAAAAAACCCGAGTCTTTCTTACAAGAAATGGAGGATCATTTTGGGAACAAACAAGATAGGAGAAACGAGCTAGTTTACTATTTAAAGGGAATGATGTGTGCTGGTGGGCCATGTACATGGATATTCCTCTTGGATGACATGAAACAAGAGTTACTTTAATGACATGGTTTATAAGGAATAACCTTCCTTTTAAGATACCAGATTATGATGGGAATACATCACCTCAAAGTCATATACAAGTTTGTGAGAAGAATTAGCCTCAAGGTCTAATGCATTACTACCATCATTGTAGGTTCATAAGTTCTACTCTACACTATACAGATACATGTGCGTATGGTATGTACATGTGGAGTTGAAGAAAGAAACAAAACATTAGAATAACTAAAACTTAGTCATCATGAACATATTTGATTATTTTTCTACTAATCCCCATGTTAATTAATACCTATAGATAATAAAGTGCATCACTCTAAGAGAAAACCCAAAAGTAGAATTTTTTTTAACTCTATTACATGGTGAGACTCCTTTTGATTAGATGTATTCCAATGAGTTACTCATGGGACACACCTAGAAGGAAAAAAAGGGAATCTCATTTATTTCATTGATGATGAAGAGTTCAGGGATCTAAACATATAACATGTTGAAGGTGAGAGTGAGGTTTTTGACATTGCGGATGAAAAATCACACGCATTCCATGTGCCATTAAAAAAATTAAACATTGAAACAAAAGGTGCACCAAAAAACGTGATAATTGGTGAATATTGGGCTAAGGCAAACTTTACAAAAATAATTGAGCTATTGTGTTAACTCCAAGATCCGTTCCCAAGAGGGTACCACGAGTTGAATGGTGTCCATCAACCCTTAGGGGAGATGAGAATAAATCTCAAAGATGGTGCACAATCATTTTGTAAAAGTCCTTATAACACGAATCCTAATTTGTGTGTCAAGGTGAATGATGAAATTGATAAAATGTTGAAATTATGATGTAGACACTAAAAATATATACCCCTCGTTCTTAATTATATACATCACTTATATACATCAATTATCTTATCAATTAATTATTCCATATTCCCCTTCATTTAATCAACAACACGTTATTATGCTTACATAACACTAAGTCTTATATAATACACTTCCTCCATTTAATTAATATATATTCCATATTTTATAATTATTTTATCATTATCTTGTTATCCACCAAGTATCCTATGAACTATGATATTCCCACATTTGATAAATATAAATTAAACAACCAAACACTTATCCTAAACAAACTTAAATTAATTTAGATGATATCTAAGTATTATATCTCTTCCTTGACACATCACTAGCTAACCCAACATTTATAAATAGTCACAAAAAATCCATTCCTCAAAAATTTGAACAGAAAATTCAAATTAGTAGATTGTTTCAACATTTTTCTAAACAAATACAAACTTTCTGAAATCGTCAGCGATTTGGCAAATCAACAATGATTATTTAATCCCAATTTCGAGTCCCTTTTCGGTAACATCTTTTTACATTTTTAGAGCTAGATTTGTTTTATCAGAGTTCACCATTATTGTATTGCATCTATGTCAATGTTATACTATCTAGCATTGGAATTATTTGTCATCAAGAAATTTTGGCAATCATCTTGGAGCCCGTTAGAGACTAACAACTCACCATCCAGCTACAAGTTTCACATGGTTTCTTTAATCATCTGCAATCAAAGTCATACTTCATTTTATATTTCCATTTACACATTTACGTACATTTTTCTGTTAATTAATTCATTTCGTATTATAGTCTAAGTCTATGGAATTTTATATTTTTGAGAGTAATTGACTTAATAAAATGTTTTTAGCATCATGTTTATTATCCTTAGAAATTGCCCGTGATTCCCACAATCACCTATGACTCATGTCTTCTTTGTTTCCCTGCAACATCATTCACATTTTATTTATTAATTATTATTTACCTCCTTTGTTGATAAAAGGTTGTCCAATATGGATTGTTTAGATGGCACTAGGTGCTCAAGGTCATAAAATAACTAGCATCAACTCGTTATCTGTCATCCGCCATCCACTACATTGGAAACTAAATGACATTCTCCATGACCTTGAATTGTATGTAATTCACTCAGCCCCTTTAGACCAGCTACAAAACATATTCGAATCCACTTAGAAGATTCATGAGGCCACAAATGAGTTTTGAGAGGCCTACTTTGAAGTTTTACGCATTCGAGGAGATTTGGCCTAATTTGAGTACTAATTAGATGCTGGATTAAAGGAATTGAGCTTTGGGGCCAAATATTAAGATGAAATCAATTCATAATAATCTGATTCCTATTCTAATCTTGACAAAGAAGAGGAAGAACCAGATTACGTCTCAGAATTTTTTAGAGAAGATTTTATAGAGGATGAGAGCTTAGATTCAGGTGAAGAAGAAGAACTTGAATCCATTAGAGAAGATAGCTCCCCTTTATCTAACATTCAGATTTTGATATTGATTCCTACTTCTAGTTCATATGTATCAATTTTTTATCATTCATATGTGTATAATAAACTTGAAAAAATTTCATGACATTTATGATTTATTATCCATCATATATCACAACTTGTTTTTGAATTAATTTATTGTATAAACAATGGATTGACATCCTTATTAGGAAGTCATTTGATTTCGGTAGACTAGCCTTCACTAGGAAATTCACCCAATGATCTATTAATCATATCTAGTTTAGTGTTTGTGATATGTAGATATTATTGTATGAAAGGAGCTTATTTATTTGCATAGACGGAGCACAATTATCAACCCTTATTCATATACATCAACGGGTATCACTAAACCCCACCATATTGAGGTTACGTGAATTTTATTTTCTTCTTTATTAAATTTAGTTGAAGATTTTAAATTTATTTTATACATCTTGGCACGTCTGGTGGGACAATGTCCCTTGTCTCTTTGTTTCATTTCATTAACAAAATATGATCTTTTTTATTTTTTTGATTCTTTGTGTGATATTCACCTGCGATTGGGAAAATCACTAGTGATTTATTTGTGTTTTTGAATTTTTTAGCCTCACAATTTTCTTTTTAACTTCTTATTTTCTACTATATGTTTTATGTTTTTAACCTGTTTCCAGGGTAATGTTTCTATAAAGCTCGTTTACTAGATTGCTTTCTTAAAAATTGCTATAATAAAAAAAATATTTGGAGTGTTTAGAAGTGAGTCCTAAAATTTTCATATTTGTTTCCAGTATTGCATTCTAGTTGTTTGTCTTCATCAAAAACAACATTTCAATTTGGGTTTTAAAATGAACTATTCATTCTTCATGTTTCACATAGAATTAATTAGAAAGGTAATTTTATGCATTCACCTTTCTTTCTGTCACATACAACCAAAACACTTAAAAATAAAACACATTTAGACAATCCTTACCTAGGTGGATACCTACTTGTATTTGATCACCAAGAGGAGAATATGACTCGGTGTTCTTACCGAGTATAATCATCTTTCTCTCAGTATATAGTGGCTAGGAACTTGACAGCCTTATCACTACGGGATCATGTAGTGAGGAGGTAAGATCCAATACCAAACCCGTATTTACAACTGTACATAATTAGGCCTCATGTACCTTCGGATATATCGTGAACTCCATCCTTAAACACACTTGAAACTAGCTATAGCTTGTCATTTCCTAGTACCTTTGTTAATCATTCTACACATTTCAGTTTTTGTAATCAAATCAATAAAATTTAAAGACCCATTTTGATTATTTTTTCCTACTGTTTTTAATTCACCCATTTAGTGATTTTCATTTTTAAGTGATTGTGTTTATTTTGTGTGTTTGTTTACAATGGTGCCAACAAGATAAAAATCCTGTAACCAAACCTCTAAAAGCATGTCTCAACCATTATCCACACCCTTGCAACAACAAGTTCCATTATCTACTCCATTTCCCACACCGTTACCTAAACCTTTATCCACTTTTGTATCCACACCATTACAAGAAAAAACACATTCCATCAACTAATTACATCAATTCCTCTAACAGATGATCAACGAGCTTGTAATGAAATACAAGAACAATACAATGAAGAAATGAGACAACGTATTTAAAATTTTGTGCTTCAGTTTCATAGTTAATAATTTAATAGATCTGAACAAGAAGAAACTAAAAAACCACACTCCCCCAGCTCGCAATCAGAATCTTCTGAACCCATTTTATTTGAAAGAGGAGACCCTGTTTTTGAAGAAATGTTAGACTAAAACCCCATTGCTCTCAATGCATATCTGACAGCTAGGGGTGTTCAACTCCATCCGTTCACACTAGATACATCCTCAAACATTTCTTATCCTTTATCCAAATCCTCAAAATAACTTGAACCCGAACCAACCTTGAATATCCCCGAATCTCTATGAAGTTCTTCACCATGCATTGATTCAAACCAATAACTTTCATATAAACCACTGCCATATGTCCCTGATCCTTCATTTGTAGTTTCACATCTTATTGATCCAAACTACCAACCTATCATTCAACAAATACATCCATATCAATCTTTAAGTTAACATGAAACATAAGGAGATGCATCTTCTATTCCCTTTTTTAGCCTTCATATGGTTTCCTGTCAAGAAAAAATCACCCAACAATATACATCCTCACCTAAATCTTCTACTAGTTAAACACCCCCGTAAAAACATACTAGTGTTTCATCATCTACCCCTCCAATATCCTTAGTTACCCAAAAACCTCCAATGAGTTATGTTGTTTCTTCTATTATTGTTTCTCAACCAATTAGCACTATTCAAAATATCACCATGTCCATTCCAATATCTAGTCCTTTGATTAATACTAGTGATATTGTCACCACTCACCCTATCTCACAATATATACCACAATTTTTTTTTTTCATTAATCACTATACCCCAATATATTCCTCCATAAAACAATCCAAAACAAGAAGCATCCTATATAGCCTCTGCTATAGTTATTAAACAATCACCTCCTTATTTACAACCGCATTCTACTATATCTATTCCAAACCCTTATCAATATATACAACCTCCACAACAACAAAGAATCCCTTCTTAGCATTACATCCAACAACAGAATCTCCCTTTACAACATACCATCCCTCAACAAAAACTTAGAATTCCTTCTTAGTAATATATCCCACAACAAACCACACCTTCACAACAGACTATTCCTTCTCAATAAAGTATTCCAACTCAATATTTTTTTCAACAACAAAATATCTCACAACAATATGCTGACCTTAGGGTTTTTCCTCCTTTCAGATCCAATGGAAGGATAGTTTTCATAAAAATGCATGCAACAAAATAATACAAATAAATCCCAAATATATGAATATATAAAAATGTTTGCAAAATAAACTTACAGATGGATTTCAACAATAATCTCTCACTCTGAAACCATAAAAGGAATGATAACCATATCGTACCAAGCCAAGAACACAGATTCTAATCAAATATCATGATCAATAAGATAACAGTAGAATCACCAGAATAACTTTACATAAACCTTTTCAAACAAATGAGCAACAATATTATATATTATTATGGAACTCAACAAAATACAATGAGAATGGTACTTGCTTATATATGCAAGGAATAACAATCTAATAACCAGTCAAGGTTGTAGATCAAGCCATAAATCAAGGAAAGAACTAGGCATCAAATAGCTAGTGAAGACCATAGATTTAGGAAATAACTAGACGTCAAAGATCTACTCAATACCATAGATCAAGGAAAGAACTAGTCAATACCATATATTAAGGAAATAAATATAATTAACAACTAGATAATATCCCCATAATATATAAATGAATACAAAGAAATCTCCACACACATAAGTGGGTGAGGATAAATATAATAAAGGTAAATAAAGTACCTAGGTGAACATGAGATAAATTAAATACCTACTCTAACACCCCCCTCAAGTGAAGCTAGGGGACCAAAATAAAAGTGGCATATCCAAAATATGAGTCCTTCTGGAAACTAGGCCCAATGAGGTACTCATGTACAATATATCCATGAAGAAATATCAAACCAAAAGAAGGAAAGAACCATGCTAAAAGGAAAGAGAAATAATAAGAAATAATATGTTCTCACAAACATCCCCAAGGAAAAATTTTGAAACCCCAAGCATACCATGCAACTCAAGGTAGCAAGGTGATGAAAAAGGATTCATAAAGATGTTCACGACCTAATCCTGAGTTAGAATGTACTCCAAGGAAAGAACTCCATC